>APFE030897991.1:32743-59488 GCA_000404065.3 Pinus taeda
GTAAAGGAGGTTTCCCCCTTGAAGAGGCTGAATTCTAAGGCGTTGATCTATCTTTTCTATCTTTTTGTGAGTTGGTTTCATAACATTACTAATGTCATTCTCATTGAAGTCCAAGCCTCTTATTGCTAATACAAATTCTTGGCCACTTGGATCTTGTAAATTGACTGCAAACACGAGCGAAATCTCATCATCATATTCCCTTATCCTTTCAAAGAATTCATTTGGTTTCAATTTTGGAAAATGGTAATCACTTCATAAGAGAGAGAAATGTGTTGTCAGTGTCAAGAAAATTATCTCGTGTTATCAGTATCAAGAAAATTATCTCTGCTCCCACTCTTCCCTTCTTCTGCAAGCAAACAAATTTTTTTTTTCTAAAGAAATTCAAGCCTATAGGGGCTTGTTATAGGATTCCTGTAGCAGGCAGAATTTACTATATGAAAATTGGAAGGAGAAGATGCCACTTACTATTTCTTTGAATATTTCCTTGCTTCCTAAGTCTTTAGGACGAAATTTGTCTTCCTATAGCACTCTATTTGCTTCTTGTATCAAATATGTTCTTCTTGTAACAGTGATGTTCCTTCCTATAGCAACTTTGTTCTTCATGTAGTAGTTTTGTTCTTTCCTGTAGCACATAACCCGAATCTTGTAGAAACTAATATTTGCATGCCAAGAGGTGGTGGGTCCACCTGTTCTTTTTGTATTATTATTATTTTATTATTTATTTATTTTTCTCTTTTTTCATTGCATGCAAAACAAACTCATAGTGTTTTTTGTTAACTAAGTTGGCCCTCACATACCCCTTCGCACTCCTTGTCCTTCATCATGACTAAATTATTACAACCCAATTTCTCAAGTCCTCTTCACTTTTGTCTTGTTCCTCTCCCACGCGTGTAGGTCTCTTGGTGGAAAAGTGAAGCTAACTATTAGATAAGGTCGAGGTTACTCTGCCACTCATTTTGGCTATAAAAAAAGTCTTTTCCTTCATACACTTGCAATGTTTTTCAAGCTAAAATAGGTTTGTAGGAAAGATTTAGAGGATTGCATACCTGACCCTTGCCCTTGATTTGTTTTTGCAGGTGATATTGAGGCTATTGATATGATTATTGACATTACCTTTGGTGGTTCTGAAACTGCTAGTGATGATCGTGAAGTTGCATGTGATAATCTGTTGGAGGTAATATTGTTGATAGTCTTGAGTCTGGATGTCTTCTAGGTTTGTTGTTGTTGTTATTTTTATACTTCTGAGATGCTCTTGATGTGAGTGTTGTAGTTGATCATATGTCATTTCTAAATAGAAGTAAGGTTGTTGTGCATGTCTTCTGCAATTTCTTCAGAAAGATATATATATTTTTATGTTCTCTTGTTAATTGATGCTTGATGATGTAGGTATGTCTTTCATGCATATGCTATTTGGATCATATGTTGATATTTTCTAAGTGATTGAGAATCTTGTAGCAGCTAACAAAGGGTCTTTTAGCTGCTCAAAATCAAGGAAATGACTCTCCATTACCTTCATGATGGTTGGTTCTTTAATTTGGTGCTTCCAACTGTGTCCTGTAGGGTTTGTACAAGCTACTACAAGACTATGTTTCTTCATGCATCAACCACGTAGGCCCCTCAGGTTCATAATTTTCTCTTATTATGGCCTTCAAAAAGATTGATAATTCATGCAAAAAAAATTGGTGGTAGTTGGAGAGCCTTTTAGTGATGGTAATGCGTAAAAATAGACTTGGGGGGTCATATTTTATGGATGTTTAGTGGGACAATGGAGAAAAAATGAAGGATGATGTAATGTATGGATACCAAGGGATTTTATAGACTCTTTCTCTTGTCCCTAGATAAAAAATTCAAATATGCCTCCCTTTGTCATACTCGACAGCTTCTTGTACAATTTTGGAACACCCATGTAGAAATTTTGGAACACTCTTATAGCGTAATTGTTTTATCCATATTTCTCAAATGGTAAATTGGATTCACATAAAACAATTTGAGCATGTTTCCATCAACCTTATGCAACTCCCCATAAAAAAATATTGGCCAATGGATGCATGAATCTTAAAAAAAATAAAAATGGCATTAGGTGAAGGAGGCCAATTTCTCGAAAAGTGTGCACTAGAATCTGCTAAAATTCCTTGAGCATGTTACCATCATTATTTTACATCTCCCCATAAAACAAATCAACAAAATGATGCATGGATTTTGAGATGTCGTCAAAACAATTTTTCCCTGTGTATTTTGACAGTCCTGTAGCAAAACCAAACCTTCCTGTAGCATTTTAGGACAACGAGGAAAATGAATGGGAAAGGCTTAGGAATTATGAGTGGATGTTGGAAATGGATGAGGGTGATTGATTGGCATGGCCTTGGTCTTGTTGGAGCATCTGGGAAAAAGGAGGAGAAAAGCCAAGTTTGACTGCCTTTGACTAGATTTTTGACCAACTTTTTCTTTTGGTGCTAACTTGTTTTTGTTGCTTGCAAATGTTGGAGAGCACGTGCATTCATCAAAGAGAGATACATGGAGCAAAGAATTTTTTTTCTTTTCATTTTTTCATTTTTTCTTTTTTGCTTAGACTTACTAGCTGCCTCAATGAGGTTTTTAGCTAGTAGGTTTGCCTAGGTGCCTCAAGGGAGGTTTTCACCCAGAATCTTTTTTCTTTTCTTTTCTTTCTCTTTTTTCCAACCCATTTACTGTCTCATGGAGGTTTTCAATCAATGAGCCAATCTCAGGCACCTCAAAATAGATTTTCACTTGAGATCTTATTATTTTCCTCTTTTTCATTTTTTATCTTTTATATCCTACTCTAATTAAAAAAAACAAAATATCTTTCAAGTATAGGAATACTTCCAATGGAGCCATGTGCACATCAAGATGTCAGATAAAATTATGTGTAGGCTCAGAAAATATGCTTTGACATGTACCAAAATATGAGAGACCAATTCTTTTGACTGAGATGAGATCGGGAATGATTAAATAAGAGTGTGTTGTTCCAACTTAATGATTGTCCAAAACCATATTTCCATATAGTTGTGATGCCCCTGGTTCACTTGCACATTCATATGTCTTTATGTGCCCTCTTCTACCATGACATTTAAATATTTCTCTTTTTTTTCATTGTTCTCTTGAACACGTGGAGGATTTGATGGTAAACATGAGGGAACTTTTTCAATCTCTAATTCTGATGTCTTCTCATCATCAAGTGCATCTCATGATTCTTTGGTCTCCTCATTTGAATCTTGTTTTTTTGAATGTTGTCCTTCAATGACATCAAGAGAATATTTTTTTGCAATACTCTTCCTGGGCTAAGATGAATACCATTTAGATAAAGAATATTTGTTTGGAAGTGTTGTACCTCAACATTAAAAGTCGGTTGAGTTACTATATTGTTTGTGTTTGGAAATGGTTGGACAAGTAGTTTAGTGGGAGTGGATCTTTGAGATGGAGGTGGTTGGGGTTGTGGTTGAAGTGGAGGTGGATGGTATGGATAGCATGGAGTTGGGTATGGAGGATATTGAGGATATTATGGATTTATCCCATAAATTCCTTTCCAAATTTGTTTCCAAGATTGGTTTTGGGGTTGAGATGGGCAACGTTTCCAAGAAAAGGGTGTGTTCCAATTACATTTAGATGGATGTGCATAACCTTAAAATTGTGAATTAGGTTCTTGCATCATACCAGGTTGACTAGGCTTCCATGGTCTTCGTGGAGTTACATAACATAGTTGCTTTGGTGATTGACTTGCTCCACTATCCTCTTGGTAAACTTCCTTCAACCTCAGTAATGATGGGCAATATTTAATAACATGTGATTTTGCATGGACAACATAGATATCAACATATTAAGTTTTCTCATCTTGCATTCTTAAAATTTTTACTTGTTTGCTTAGATTGCTAATAATTTCTATTTTAAATTTATCAAGAAAATTTCCAAGTTCAACTTGACTTACCAATCATGATGTTGATTTACTTACTCTTACCCCTCCTCTTGATATGTATTTGCATGTTTCACAAATTTCTTCAGATGATAATTGGTATACATCACTTCTACTCATGAGATCAAGGAGATCAATCCACTCATCTCTAATTGTTCTAAGTAAGAGTATTTTTAGTGTGTCAATTCCTAAATGATGTAATTTTTCCCTCTTAAAATTATACTTGAACCTCTCTATTAGATCCTCAAGGCTCTCATTTTCTTTTTTATTCATTCTAAAGGTTTCTTCTTTAAGATCACGATCTTTATATTTTTCCATAAATATCTTTTTCATATCATTCTATAATATTATTGAATTAGTCCCTAAACTCCTAAACCATTTAAGAGATATATCCTTCAATGTTGCCAGAAACAATCTCAATTTTTGAGTTTTTAATAGTAACCGTAAGATCTACAAAGGATTTCAAATTCAAAGAGAAATGTTTATGGATGCTCTGACCTCATACCATGGAAGTTGGGAAGTAAATATGGAGGGGTTTTTTCATATGAACACTGATATTAGTATCTTGAATGGGAAATCCAAGAGGATCTTGTTCATTGTCATCATCTCCATCCATTTCTTCTACCTTCTCTGCCACCTCTTCTTTTTCTACCTGCAAAAGTGGATGATGATGTGGTTCTTATTGCACCATGTGATCAAATGGGGGCAAGGGGGTTGGTATTGGAGAAGTATTTTTCCTTTAATAAGAATATTAATGCAATGCAATTTTTTCTATTTTTGAAATGAAATATGCTGAATACAATTTTTTTATTTTTGTAGAAAATAAAAGAAATTAATCAACTAGGGAAGAAAAAAATGCATACTTTGACACCTCCCTGACAACGACACCAGAGAGTGATGAACCCCAGTATTGCAACAAGAATGATGCAATTCCCAAGACTATCAACTTAAATTATCAACCCGGGGTTCATACAAACTTAAGAGGTGTCGGCACTATATGTGCAACATGCAATGTATCCTTCTTTTGTTGATATGATGCAATGAAGTGAATGCCATGAAATCCAAGCCTAAACTAATTATAGAAATAGAAATTTTACTCTATTTACAGAAATGTAAACATTAACCTATTTGTAGAGCATAAATGGTACATCAAAAGAAAGCCTAATCTATGCAATATAAATAACAACGTTGGAAATGGAAACCATAGCTTATGTTGTATGAAACAAATTGAAATCATTATTCAATCACTACATTCAAGATGTATTTTGTAAAGAAAATTCATAAGGTGTTTCATAAAGTAATCATGAAAATAATCATTGTGCTCTTCAAGTCATGAATTTGTCCACTAACCATAACTGCAAAGGTGAATTGCAATGGATAAGAGGCCACTATTAAGAGGCCTTTTGGTCTGTCTTAATCATGGTTCAAAGCCTAGAGGTTATTATTCAAATCTAGGGGACAAAAACCAAGCTTTTGGAGTAGATCTGGTCAAGTTTACACATGATATAGGAGTGTTACAGGACTGCTAGAGGAGGTGCTATAGGAGGTTTTGTTTTACTACAGGAGTGAGATAATTTGACGAATTACAATGTAAATCAAAGGAAAATTATATGGGGAAATTTTTTTTATTAAGTAGGATTTCCTAGAACTACATTCCAAACGGAATCACTCCAAAATACGCTTGTTAACATGTGCTAAAATATAGCAGAAAATTACTACCCTAAAAACCTGAATTTCATGAACTAGTGAGCTAGTTAACCTAGCAAATGCCTAACCTAATCAAATGAAAATGATATGAGGTAAATTTTGTAATTAACTTGACTGTTTTTATGACCCAATACAAGTGGAATCAACTCAAATGAAGCTCAATAAAATGTTCTAAAAGATAACATAAAATTACTACTATTTTGCTACAAGGGTCTTCTAGAAATTCTAGATTTGTGAACTAGTAAACTAATACAAGTAGTTCAATGATGAATATGACTTTTCAAAGATGTTCTAAGGATGCATCATGTTTTTGAATCTGTAAATAACCTGTAAAAAAAACTCACTTCAATCATGTAACCAATATGACCCACAACAAAATAAGCATGAATAGTAAATGCAAAAATAAGAGATGCAAGTGAAAAAGACATTCAAAAGAAATAAAAAAAATTGTACAAGAGGGATCTGAGGCTCCTGAGATGGCCAAGCTCAAGGAAAATTAGATTACTATTTAGGAAATCAAGCTTTAGAGGCTAAAAATGGCACCAAACTTCATTATTTGAATCAATCCAAGTACATCCCTGCTAGAAATGAAAGTGGAGTTGCTAAATAACAATTTTTATCCACAAGAAGACTAAGAAATACATGCCCCTAGAGGAAAATTCGAATTGATACTTATGAAAAGTTATGAGGAAGAATTCTCCTTGAAAGGAGACAACTTTGCCCTCCAAAATCCCTCAAAAATTGGATCTAGTTCCTAACACTAAGAATTTGCATTAAATGACAGGGAACATATTACTAGATTTTCTCAATCAGTGGAACTCCTAGATTTGTCAATAATTTCATGATATTTTGTTAATTTATTATTCAATCTTGGTCCATCCTATAGTAGGGAGCAAGTCCCTAGATTACCTCATCCTCTAAATCTTCATAATCTATCAAATATTCTCACAATATTTTACAAAAATAAATAATATTAGGGACAAATATGCAATTATCTCTAAACCTTCCTAAGAACATATTAATGCTAAAAAAACATTATTAAGTGTAGAAGGAGAGATTTAATATAGCCTTTATGTGCATAAGAAAGATTTAATGTGCCTTAATTCGTGTCTAATTTGGAGGTCCGTCACAAAGATTCATATATTGAGTTTTGACGTTGATGATAGTTGCAACCAAGCTATGAGGATCTTAGTGATATGAGCACAAAGTCGAAAATATGTGAGATAGGAGTTTTATTTCGAGTAAATTTTATCTCCAAAATTAGGTGTGTTTGTTCACTATTTTAGAAAGAGTTGAAAGTTGAAACCACCAAAGAAAAACAAAGATAAAGGATTGTCTTTATTGATTACAAGAACAAATTTAGTAAGTTCACGGTACCTCTCTCTGCGCTTGTGATGTTTTTGATGACCTTCTGAATGTACGATCTCCAAGTTCTATGACTTCTAGCTTTTGTATGCCTACTGCCTATTCCCTTGCTCCCCCACGTGAATTAACAGTCCAATAACTTGCAAATTGCAGCCAAGCAAGAAGATAATTGGGTTGTTGGGAGGTAAAGCACTTCACCAACCCAATTAATTAACACTGCAATACATATCCTGAAGTTTGTTTATTTAGTTCCCGTTATAGACATTCACCATTCATTTTCATGCGATCAAGATTTGAGCCTCCAAGTGGTGTCTAATTTCCATCGATGGAAATTGAAATGGCTCAACAAAAAGGGAAACGAGATAAGTTTGTCGTGCGACAAATAATTTCGTACTCTTGAGTCTTGAACTTCAATTTTACATACATGCATTTGAAAGATTTTTATTTTATTGTTTTATGTTTTGGTTTGCATTAAAGATTATACAATATTTTTTTATTTTATTTTTTCAATGTATTTTTAAATTTATAAATAAATTCAATTTCTTAAAAAACCAAAACACTGAACTTATGCTTTCCAAATTTTAAGCAGAAATAAAATATCCAACAATAAAGCATGAAAGAACCCTGTCACGATGCCACTAAATGCAAATAGAGAGTTGCAAACAAGACATTACCCCACTGTTGGGGTCCAGGTATGAACAATCTATTCACCCTTTTTCCTACATTAATTTATCAATCTGGGTGTGTATCCTTTCAAGGAAACATGCAAAGTATATGCAGGGGCAAGGTTACCATCTGTTACCAACCAAGGGTTCGTGATTAATACTCGAAACATTGTAACTGAAACTAACTACAGTACTCAAGAAAAGCAATTACAAGAATTAACAATCTGTATCAACAATCATGAAATAATAAATGACACGCAACTTGAAATACATAGCACCTGATCAGAAGAGCGGGCCTAGCTCTCTAATCAAGGTTGTGTTATTCACAGCGAAGAATGGAGCAGCAAAAGAAGTGATGTTTTATTAACTAGAAGAGAACTGTTACAATACTGAAGGGGATTCCCCCTTTTACAGGAATAACCTGTCTTTTATACACAACAAAGGAGAACAATGTCTTTCCCCAAAACTTGGTAACCATATACCCAGAAATATACATTAGTTCAGCACGGCACCGACACCAGATGAACATGATCAGAGAATGGTCCAAGAATGGTTCATGGATCTGCGACTCCAGCTACACGACTTCCTTATGGCTGGTGGTTGTTGTGAATTGCGGATCTGCTACAGCATGTTGAAAGATCGGTACCTGTTCTCCGGGAACTGTAGTCAAACATGTGTTTTAGTGCTGTGAATAGGCAAAACCCTGTGACTTTACTTCATTAATAAAATATTCCAATAGACAAAAAAGGGGTAATTACCTTCCGGATTTAGCATAGTAAATACGGATGAATAAGTGTAAAAAGGACAAAAAGAGGGATGGAAATGCAACAGAAAGATAGCCCGATTTGGTGCTACCTTCCGGATTTAGCATAGTAAATACGGATGAATAAGTGTAAAAAGGACAAAAAGAGGGATGGAAATGCAACAGAAAGATAGCCCGATTTGGTGCCCAACATCTCCCCCCAACTAGCCTTCTGCATGTCCTCATGCAGTTCGATGCCTCCGCAAGTTATGCAGACTGTTGGCTTCCTGGGGTTTAGCGAGATCATACTCTTCGCCCATCTCTGTCCCTAGGACCTTAAAACCCTCTGAAAGGATGATTTCCTTCCACCAATCACCTAGAACATTATATGCTGGGGTGTAATCTTCCACTGGCAACCAAATGATGGGGAACTGGAACCAGATCCCCATCCACCGGACCCCGCATGTTTGGACACACGCCACATACCTGGGCACTCTAGTGAGTGCTCGTGCAAAATTCGGTGCTCCAAACGGTTCCCTGTTCTGGACAATTGCAGGTGACAGCATCCATATTTTTTGATAACAATCAAGGGCTTCATCTTGAAATGTGACTAATTATCTGACACAAACATCAAGGCACAATTTTTGTGTCCTTATCATCCTTTCCTTCTTTCCCTCAATTCCCAAAAAGGTGTTGTGTTTAGTGAACATGGTTACTGACCTTTCATGTTCTCCTCTTACTATAAATGGCTTTGTAACTTGATTGGACTCAAATGTATTAAAATCCTTCTACCAACTGATCTAATTGAGAGTGTAAGAGGTGAGAGCCCTTAAATGAATGTCTCCCATATATGGGACCAGGTTGAATTCTATGTCCAGGCACAGTAGATACCCATGCATGTAAAACTCACACATCAAACGCTGAGTTGGCACGTCATGGCTCCTCAATATGTGAAGGAATTGTACACCATCCTCTATTTCATAACTGATCTTGTTCTTGATGCTCTCCATGCAGAATAAAAGAAAATGTTCATGCCAGAATAAAGAATAACAAGAAGCAGGAGAACAACATGCCATCACCTCTTGTGCTAAGTTAAACATCTGCTCCTTATCAGCTTTCAACTTTGCCACTTGTTTTTCCAATTGCTCCATCTTGAGCTACTGCTTCACATACCTCAATCTCATGACATCTATACACTCCACATATTCAAAAATGGTTGTGGATGCTCGTTCCTGAGTTCTTTTGACCTCACTTTGATACCGAGCTGTAGTGGATTTCCAAATCTGCACTTCGGCTGTTAGGGCATAATCATAGTCTTCAAACAGTCACTCGAATGGGTCTATTTGAGTGGTAGCAGAAGTTGTGGCTATCTGGTCTACCAGAGTCCCTGCTTCCACTACTATGGCTTTAGACCTTTTGGCCTACCGTTTGTATTTCTTCACCCGCTTCTGCAATTTGTGTACCTGCCTCCTTAATTTCCTAACCTCCATCTTAAGCCGCATTGTTTCTCTAAATTGCAGATGGTATTTTTGTTTGACAGGTAGTCTTCATTGTTCACACAGCTCCACCCATTCTTTCTTAACCAAAACTTCTTCCGTTTCAACAACTAGTTTAGCTGGAGGTAAATCCCTCAGGACAACATCCACTATGCCGACTTTTGGATTTCCTTCCACTGCCCGTTCTTCCTTGATTATTTCTTGTTTTATGGCCTTCTCACCTAGCCTTACCATTGGCTCATTCATCGGGACCACTTCACTTGGTCCCTCCTCTTCGCCAATAGCTGCTTCCTTTTGTTGTGGGATCACCACAACTGGTGTTGTGAGATGATCACCTGTTGATATGTTTGCTGGAACCTCTTCAGGTTCCCCTGCCTCAGGGATATCTGCCTCTTCTCTCCTTTCAGGCTCCAGAGTGTTTGTCGCCTGGGCAACACCTATCCCACTTGGTTGTGGTCTTCGTGATAAATTCAAGGCAGAAGGAACGGTAATATCTTCTTCTATGTGCCGAGGGGAATGAGATACCCATGCTCCTCTTGGGATAGAAGAGAAAAAGGAAAACTAGCAGGGCTCTTCAGTGTTTGGTCCCGAGGTTGATGATGGTTCTTGTGGAGCAGTGCCAGCCTCATGCCCTAGTTCTCCCAGAGCTTCCTCCATAGGTCCCAAGGTTCTCCCAGCTCAGAGCTCTTATTGTCCTGGTTCATCTTCTTCCGTTGGTCCTATGCTCGGGGTGGTCACAACCTCTTCTTCATTCGGGTTTTCTTCCTCCATTGGCTCCACAGTGGCAGGAGGTCCTTGTGGGGTACCTTAGGCTGCAATATCGACCAATTCTCCCATCCCTGCTTGTTGTGGTACTTCCTCTATTGTTTTCATGTTATTGATTTGTTCTACTAGCTCCACAGTCGAGGTTGGTTCTTGTGGATCAGCCTCGGCTGTGGTACTAGTGGGTGTTTTTGTGTTGACTCCTACGTCTTCCATCAATTCCATAGTTGTGGCTTACTCTTGAGGAGTAACCTCTTCTTCAAATTCTTCAGCTTCCATTTCCATCTCCTCTGGCTCCTCCTGGTCAACATAGTCATCTTCTTCTACATATTCTTCCTCCATTGCTTCTAGTTCATATTCCCTGGCGGTCATAGTGGTTGTTATCTCTTCCTTCGTGGAATCCCGAAATAGCTCCCACGGAATCAAAATCCATATAATTGCATTCATTACCAGTAGTTGGACCAGCCCATGATGGGTAACGACCACCATCACTTGTTGCGACCGTTGAGCCGAATGTGCCATCAACTGAAGACTCCTTAGTAAGAAATAAGGCACATTTAATGAGAAGGCCTCTGCTTGGGGGAATCTGAGGTGAGCTAATATCCGGAGATGGTATTTAAACACAATGGAGTATCTCCCTTCACAAGTTATATATTTTATGACAAACTCTGCTACCTCTCCCCATGGATGCGGTAACGAGTTTCGGTTGTATCCTTGAACCTTCTAGGAAATTATTTCTCCTACCTACAAAAAGGCTTCAGGAAACTCCAGGAGGGAAGTCCTCCTTGAAAATGATCTCTGTCTATTTTGAGGGAACTCGCTAACTTCTGCAATGGCTTCTTCCATAACGGGGACTTCTATCCCACGGACCTGAGAACTTTCTTCTCCCAGATTAAGTGTGAATTCCACCGTAATTGCCTCATTGGACCCTGTCAACCTTTCGAAGTAGACATCCCAACCAGAATTTTCAAAGACCTGCCATGCCTCTTCACTGTTTCAAACTCTTGTTGTGTCTTCTGGCTCATGATGTATAGACGTCCACCCATCACTGTAGACGCGAGATCATCACGATGAATACAGTTAGCTGGTAGGGGAAAATGACAGGTACCCAAACCGTTGGAAAAAGTAATAACATCATGGTCACTTCGGGGAAAAGGATGGTACATTATTGGTGTGTCTGAAGAAATCTCAGAGAATAATGGCGAGTTATGGTAGTATGGTTGGACATTTTTAGTAGTTTAGTATGGCGTGTTGGGGAGGTGACCGGTTGTGACTTTTTGCATACGAATACACATTCCAATGCGTCGACGTTGTGATTACGAAATGTCATAATCATTAGATTTAATTTGGTGTGAATCATGTGACATGAATGCATTTTTGTTGGTATGTCATTGTTCATTATGACGCCCCCCCCCCCCAACTTAATTACGGTCATCCGCGGCACATATTGATATCTTTTGGAATATTTAATTAAATCCATAAAATTCAGCAGAGATGTACCTGGGGACCTACCTTGTGGTGGAGTAATAGCAAAATGGAGTAACATCAGCGACGAAGTAACAGCAACGGCAGAGTAACAACAGCGGCAAAGTAACTGTAGTTACAGAGTAATAGCACCGACGAAGTAACAACAGTTGCGGAGTAACAGCACCGGCGGAGTAACAACACCAGCGGAATAACAATAGTTGCGGAGTAACAACACCGGCAGAGTAACAACACTGGGGGAGTAACGGCAGCGGCTGAGTAGCAGCACCAGCGGAGTAACAACACTGGTGGAGTAACGACAGCAGCTGAGTAGCAGCACCAGCGGAGTAACGACACCAATGGAGTAACAACACTAGTGGAGTAACGGCAGTAGCAGAGTAACAACACCAAGTGTTACATTTCTCCTGGCTATATTCCTTTGTTATTCCTACAAAATACAAACATGTGAGTAATAAAAATTAGTTTTTTTTTTTTAGAGTAGAGTGAGAGTGTCCTATATACCAACAACCATTAAACCAGATGAATGAGAAAGATGTTTGACAAAGACATCTCTAGAGGCTGGACGGTGGTATAGCTTTAGACGGTGTCCATTTACTAAGAACAAAATATAATTCCTGTCTATTGTAATTAGATTAGGTGTTCCATTGTCAAACACTGCATCCACTTCATACAGTCCCATCCAACGAGTGCGAAGCTTACCCTTGAAATCTTTAAACCAGGAGTTGTAAAGTAATGCCAATCCCCTACATGAAACACCTTGCTCTTGATAAATTTATCATGCCATTTCATTCTCTACTGTTGAACAACAGTGGTTTTCTGGATAGCTACTGATCGAATCTCTTCCAACTCATTGAGTTGTTCCAGTCGGTGTTTCTGTGTGTCTGATAAGTCTAGGCCTACTTCTAAAGTTGTTCTGAGAGTGCTGATCTCAAATTCTACAGGAAACAAGGGAGATTTCCCATAGACTAACTCAAATGGAGAAAACTCGGTCGTGTTCCACCATGTTGTTCTATATGCCCATAAAGCTTCTGGAAGTTTCTACGCCCAGTCCCGGTGATGACTTGCTACTTCTTTTGTCAAGATATTTTCCAATATCTTGTTTGTACTTTCTACCTATCCATTCGCCTGGGGGTGATAAGGGGTTGTCACTCTATGTTTAACCCCTTCTTTCTGCATCAGCTTCCCTATCATGTGAGATGTGAACTACGCTCCTCCATCTGATATAATTTCCCTTGGAGTACCATATCGAGCAAAGATTTCTTCAAAAATAAAGTCTACCACTACCTGCTTCGTTGCTCTCGCGACCGCTCTGGCTTCCACCCATTTATTCACATAATCCGTGCAGACCAAGATGTAAGCTTTCTGATGAGAAGGTGGATTGAAAGGTCCAACAAAATCGATGGCCCATTTCTCGAAAGGTTCAAGGACTATCTAGGACTGTAGAGGCATTTCATCTGCTTTCCTAGGTTGTCCCATCTGTTGGCAACTATCACATCTATGGACATAATCTCGAGCATCACAAAAGATGGAAGGCCAGTAGTTCCCATTTGCAGCACTTTGTGCCCTATTCTCTTATCTGCAAAATGTTCTCCACAGGGTCTGTCATGGGAAACCTTTAATATCTCATAGATGTCATCCTCTACCACACAACGGCGAATCTATTGATCAACCCCTGTATGAAAGAGATACCCTACCATCCATGAATATTGGGTACTATGATGACTAATCTTCCTCTAATCCTTATATGACAAATGACGAGGTACCTTCCCTGTAGCAAGATAATTAGCAATATCTGCATACCATGGAGTGTTAGCAGAATCTGCAAAAAGATGTTCATCTGGAAAATTATCTTCAATTGGTGTATTCTTACCATCATTTTCTATCCTAGACAGGAAATCTGTAACCACATTGTCCTTCCCTGGTTTATCTACTATAGTAATGTCAAATTCTTGTAGTAGCAAAAGCCATCTTGTAATATGACCAGGGGTAACAGTTTTATTCATTAAATACCTGATAGCTACATGATCAGTATGTACAAAGATAGGATACCCCGTAATGTAATGCCAGAATTTGTTGATGGCGTAGATGACAATAAGGAACTCTTTTTCAGTGACTGTGTAATTTAATTCAGCAGGGGCCAAATTATTACTAACATAGTAAACTGCATATGGTATCCTGTCCTCTTGTTGTCCTAATATTGCAGCAACTGCTGTCTGGGAAGCATCTGTGTGAATATGGAAAGGTAAGCCCGGTTTGGCCCTCTAAGGATCGGAGTGCTACAGACCAATTCTTTAATTTTCATGAAAGCTACATCACAGTCACATGTCCACACAAAATCTGAATCTTTTGTCAGCAATTTAAAAAGTGGATGTGCTACTTTAGCAAAATTTTCTATAAAGCACCTGTAATAACCGGCACAACCAATAAAGTTGCGTACCTGCATGGGTGTTTCAGGTGTTGGAAAATGTAGAATTACCTCTATTTTAGCTGGATCCATCTGGATTACTTCAGCCGAGAGAAAATGTCCCAGAACAATTCCTTCCTCCCTCATCATATGGCATTTTACCGTACTTAAGGAGACTTGCGCCTGTATGCACCTTTGGAGAACTTTCCCTAAATTTCTCAACCCTTCTATAAATGAATCCCCGTATGGGGTAAATTCATCCATGTAAATTTCAACACTATCATCCACCAAATCAGAGAAGATCCCCAAAATTTCCCTCTGGAACGTTGCAGGTGCATTACACACGCCAAAAGGAAGGACCTGGTATGCGAATGTTCCCCAGGGGCCTGTGAAAGTAGTTTTGTCCTGATCTTCAACAGCTATCTGGATCTGGTTATACCCACTAAATCCGTCTAGAAAGGAGAAGAACTTTTTGCCAGCGAATGTGTCCAAAACTTGGTCAATAAATGGTAAAGGAAAATGATCTTTCTGCGTTTCCTTATTTAATTCTCAATAATCCATGCATATCCGCCATTTACCATTTTTCTTGGGGACCATTACTAATGGAGAAACCCATTGGCTATCTAAAATGGGGTAACTAAAACCTACATCCAGTCATTTCTGAAGTTCTTCTTTCACAACATTTTTCAATGTAGGGTTCATCCTTCTTTGAGGTTGTTTCACAGGACGACAATCTTCCTTAATATATATATGATGGGTACACAAACTAGCAGGAATCCCTTTCATGTCTGAGTAATCCCAGGCGAAGTCTTCTTTATGTTTCCAAAGGACATTTAAAAGTTGCTTCTTCTGGGATTTTGATAGGTCTGGATTAATGTTTAGGGTCTTTCCTAGTTCTAATTCTACTGGGATACTTCCATGGGGTGCAACTACAGGTAGCTCCTCAGATCCCTCTGTTGTTTCAATAGTTTCCTGAGTTTCACAACTTAGGATGGATTCTAAGATTTGTTGATTTGGCTTTGAAATGGAGCAAGGATCATCCATAAAGGAGGTGATTACATCATCTTCTGATTCCATTTTTAACTGGAGGGCCTGCCCAACAGTAAGGATTGGTCTTAATTCCTCAATTTGCATTTCAGGCTCTTTCCTAGATAAGATTTTCTTGATACCTGCTAGTTTTGTGGATGGTTTGGTTCTGCAGGTGGGTATAACACTAAATTCTTAGTGTCGTTCCCATTTGAAATGATCATGTGCCCTGAACGGCACCCAATGTAAGCATCTGCAGTAGCTAGCCATGGCCTACCTAAAATCAGGGGATGGCCACCAACTGAAGACTGCGTATGTAAGACAAGGAAATCTATGGGATAGTGCCATGAATCCACCGAAATTGTTACATCTTCTAATTTCCCTACAGGTTCTACTGTAGATCGATCTTCCAGTTCTAACACTATAGGTGTGTGCTTCAAGTTACGAAGACCTAATGCGTGCATAGTTTCAGTGGTGATAACGTTGATGGCAGCACCCAGATCTACCAGCATATCTAGAAATTTCTATCCCATTAACTTGTACTGTCAAAATTGGGGTCCCTGGATCTCCATACTTTACAGACATTGAATTTCCCATCATAAAATCTGATAATTTTCCCATGACGTGAATAGCAAGGGGGTCTTTGGATTTCTTTGTAGGCTTCTTAGAATAGTATTCCCTCAGAGTCTTTTCATATATTGGTACATCCTTCATAGCTTGTAATAGGGGAATTTTGACAAACAAGTTTTGTAATTCACCTAACAAGTCAAATTCAGCCTAAGGAATTGATTTACTCAAATTTAGTCTTTCTGGATGGGGTGGCTCAGTTTGATGTTGTTTTGCAAGAGGTTCCTGATTTCTATCAGTTTGTTTTGGTTTCCTATTAATTAATTCTTACTCTTTACCCTCACTATCAAGTTGTTTAATGATAACTGGTGGAGATTGAGCATCGATTGTCTGACCTGATCGCAAATTCATTTCATACAATTCTGCGGTGGAAATGCTATACGAGGGTAGGTTGAGAGTGTCGGTTTGATGAACTCCTTTATTATTAGGATTTGGGTTAAGTTGGATGGGAAGCTAGGGACGGAAAGGTTGACTACTAGGAGGCACATTATACGGTAGTTGGAGTTGTTGTTGTGGCATAGGCTGAGGGAGTTGCCTAGGAGAAGATCCTCGCCAAGTTGGAGCCCATGGCGAGCTTGAACCGGCTTGAGGGCTCCACTGCTACCAAGGTGGAAACTGGTATTGTGGCCACATGGGTGGATAGGGCATGGACTGAGGATTCATATTGAAATTACTGAAATATTGAGACGGGTCTGAGGACATACCTTGATTTCCCATTGGTGGTCGAGGCTGCCACGGCTTATTAGACCCCATGAGGTACATTTGCTCCATGTCTTCTCCTATCCCTTGAAACACTGCTTTCAGGCCTAGCAAGGAGGGGCATGAGCTTGTTGCATGATTTAATTCACAGATTGCGCATTCCTCTAGGGGGTTCAATGGAAATTCCCTCTCTGGATGCTTCTTTCTACACTTTGGGTAGAATATTGCCATGGTCCTGTTCAGTTCCAGTTGCTTCTATTTCACTTGTAGCATGTCCATCTGTGTTGACAGAGTACTCAGGATATCCATTCTCAAGTTGTCTAGCAGGTTTCCAATTTATGCCTTCGTAACACCTCCGCTAGATACCCTTGTTGAGTGAATCCCTTATCTGTTTCTTGCGAGCCCTCTCGAGCATTGAATGCATAGTTCACATATAACCTCGAAGGTTTCATTCGATATATCTCCCTTTCCTACGATGTTCAACAATTCCAAAAAGTCCTCACAAAAAGCCCGGAGGAGGATAAAGTTTAAAATATCCTTATCCAAGTCAGAGTGACCTGACCTCTGTAATGTGTGCTTAAACCGTTCCACACAGCCTTCCAAGCTCTCGCCTTCTTTTTGTGTGAACTTAAAAAGTTCCTCTTTGATGTTATGGGATTTGCAATAATCCTGGTATTTTTCTAGAAAAGTTGTTCACATCTTATCCCATGTGGAAATAGAACTTCCTCCAAGGCCCATAAACCATCGCAGAGTTGTCCCTCTTAGCATAGCAGGGAAAATTTTTAACTTCTAGGCGTCCGTCATGTAGTCATACCCCCAGCACACTATGTCAAACTCGAACAAAAATGTATCGAGGTCTTCTGAAATAAGCCCATGAAAGCTTGGTAAGGCTGCTAATGGAATGGGCTTCGTGGGTGCGCCAACTCCCAGATCCCCGATCAGAAAATTAATAGTGGAGGTTGTAGGAGCCATAAATATCTTCCAATAACTGCTGGGTATTTCAACAAGCTCTGCGAAAGATGGCCGAGGGCTCCTTAACACTCGAGCTCGAGTTTCCTTGACGACACTTCCCGAGTCCCTTGGTGATGTGAGTGCCCCTACGCTTCCTTCTCATGCGTCCTGATGACTTGGTCCCTTGGTTATGACCTCCTTTCCTTTGCTAGAGTGACCCAACTCTATCGATGTTCTGCTTGCAACCTCTTCCCCTTCTATTACTAGCATAGGGTTCCCCTGGTCAGGTATACTACTGGATGTCACCTCAACTGTTGGAGGGGGTTGTTGTGTTGAATCACCAAAGAAAGTTGCAGACAACACTGGTTGATCTACCGATTGTCCCTCGGATTTTACTCTCTGTGCACCTAGTCTCACGGCTACGCGAGAGGATGCTTCTGATTCAGCTTTTGCTATAATTTGTTGGATGTAAGTCTTTCTTCCCAAGTCTGGTCATCCCCTCTTTGGGGCTCTTCCTCTACCCCTCTTATTTGGTTCTGTGTTCATACAAATGTTGATATGACAGAAAGGTCTTGGTGTCAACCTACAACGCTCTAGTCTTGAAGTAAGGTGTCAAAAGACCATTCCTTCGCTAAGACGAAAGTGCCTACGAAAAGAGAGACAACTAACAAAAAATAGGAATATAGGGTTCATGGCCTGGAGTAGGGTGTCAAAGGACTCCTCCCTCCCCAGGACAAGAAACAGAAATAGAAAACACACCTCCAAGAAGACCTAATACTTCCAGATCTGATGTAAGGCATCAAAAGACTCCTCCCTCCCCAGGGTAAAAGCTAGGGTTTCTTGAAAGAAACACAAAAGGGTTTGAAAGAAATAAATCTAACTCAAGGACTAGAGCAAGGCGTCAAAAGACTCCTCCCTCCCCAGGAGAAGAGGTCGGCCCTATAGAAACAGGAAAGCAAATAAAAATAAGCAAAAAGAAACACCTATGCTCAGGACCTAGAGCAGAGTGGGAAAACTTGTTCTCTTCCCAGGATGAGAGATTGACCCTCTAGTTGGTCCGAATCGTGTCTTGCACCTTGTTAGCCTCCTCGGTAATGGAGCCAAAATGTTGGGGTCCAGGTATGAACATTCTATTGTCCCTCTTTCCTACATTAATATATCAATCCGGGTGCGTATCCTTTCAAGGCAACACGCAAAGTATATGCAGGGGCAAGGTTACCATCCGTTACCGACCAAGGGTTTGTGATTAATACTCAAAACATTGTTGTAAAATTGAAACTAACTAGAGTACTCAAGAAAAGAAATTACAAGAATTAACAATCTGTATCAGCAATCATGAAATAATAAATGGCACACAACATGAAATACGCAGCAGCTGATCAAAAGAGCGGGCCCAGCTCTCTGATCAGGGCTGTGTTAATCACAACAAAGAATGGAGTAGCAAAAGAAGTGATGTTTTATTAACTGGAAGAGAACTGTTACAATATTGAAGGGGATTCCCCCTTTTACAGGAATAACCTATCTTTTATACACAACGAAGGAGAACAACATCTTTCCCCAAAACCTGGTAACCGTATACCCAGAAATATACATTAGTTCAGCACGGCACTGACACCGCACGAACATGATCAGAGAATGGTCCAAGAATGGTTCAGGGATCTGCGACTCTAGCTACATGGCTTCCTTATGACTGGTCGTTGTTGTGAATTGTGTATCTTCTACAACATGCTGAAAGATCGGTACCTGTTCTCCGGGAGCTGCGGTCAAACATGTGTTTTAGTGTTGTGAATAGGCAAAACCCCGCGACTTTACTTCATTAAGAAAATATTCCAATAGACAGAAAAGGGGTAATTACCTTGCGGATTTAGCATAGTAAATACGGATGAATAAGTGTAAAAAGGACAAAAAGAAGGATGGAAATGCAATGGAAAGATAGCTTGATTTGGTGCCCAACACCCACCACAGTTCTTTCACTTTCATAGCCCCTTAGAGTCTATGTGGCTAGAAGGCATTCGCTTCCAAAGTTCTAAGGTAAAGCTTGACATGAACTATAATATAAAATATATAAATATATATAAAGATAATGTAATTGAAACTGATCAGTTTTTTATATGCCCGTCAATATGACATTTTATAAAATTATTGGCCAATTAAGGATGATGTGTATATTTTGAAATAAAAAGTATTTGACGTCTAAAAAAACATAAAATGTGTAAACTAGCATGAAATTTAACCCTTGATGGGATGTATTTCATTTTATGACACGAAGGCATTCCACGTCTCAATAGGGCTTACGTTCAAAACATGGGCTCATCTCATGGGATCATGTTTTTTAATGCCCCGAGGCACTTTATATCTCTTCCTTGTGGAATAACACGAACTCACCATCACTTATCTAGCAATTTAAGAGTCTCTATCTTTCTCATCACTAAATTTTATTGTGCTTTTGAATCTGGTATTCATGGATAGAGACTAGATTTTCGTTCGATGAATGCAATTTGAAATAGTTACGAGTTGCGGGAGTTGAATATGGGTTTTCATGACATATGGTTAGCTATATCATGCACTTGTATGTCGTCAACAATGAGTACTAAATGTTGAATATTCTTGAATATTCCTATTTTCTCGTAAATTAAAAAATATTTTTCTAATTTTTTGGAAATCTTATTTCTAATTTTCGATTCGCTGAGTGAGCTTTGATGGGACATAATTCCCATGGTGAAGAGTGTTTTATTTTCGGTATTTGTTAGTACATGACAATTCATTTTAAAATAAAAATAAAACTAATTTTGTGAGCGATCATTTCGTCGATGAGTGCTCTAATGCTGACACTGACACTATTATGCTTTTGTTTTGCCTAATGATGCGAAAACTAACACGGTTGCAGGTCCTTCACGTGGGGGGTGGGTCTAAACAAATATTCATAAAGATGATATATTGTGCAAAGTGTGAAGGTGCAAAGGAGAAAGAAGCTTTCACTTAACAAACTGAGAACCATAAGTGTAGCATTATGTTTCATTGAGCAGAGGAAGCTTATCTTTGTTTTAATTTGAAGAAGTTCATTGTGCAGAGCTTTCCTTGCATGGAGCTTTTAATGAAAACATTCATTGTGTAGAGGAAGTTTCTCCGCACAATGAAAGTTTTTATAGAAAAAACAATAAACCTAAAAATCATAAATATAAATTAAATTAATTTAACTTTATGACCAAATCAAATTTATTTACTAATAAATTTTATCAATTGCTAAAAACAATTAATATTATTATGAAAGCAAATTCAGTGTCATTTATGAATGCATGCAAGGAAGCCAAAATTGCAGAGATCAATGTTTCATTATGCAAATCTTACAATGAAAGTTTTCATTGTGCAAAAGAAGTTTCCTCCTTACAGTGAAAGTTTCGCTTAAAAAACTACAAACCTAAAAATCATAAATAAAAATTAAATTAATTTAACTTATTTAATAATAAATTTTACCTTTTGCACAATGAAAGCTTCCATAAAAAACTATAAACCTAAAAATCATAAATATAAATTAAATTGATTTAACTTTATCACCAAATCAAATTTATTTAATAATAAAATTTATCAGTTGCTAAAAACAATTAATATTATTATGAAAGTAAATTCAGTGTCATTTATGAATGCATGCAGGGAAGCCACAGTTGCAGAGATCAATGTTTCATTGTGCAGAGGAAGCTTATCTTTGTTTTAATTTGAAAATTTTCATTGTGCAGAGCTTTCAATGAAAGCTTTCATTGTGCAAAGAAAGCTTCCTCCGCACAACGAAAAATTTCATTAAAAGACTATAAACATAAAAATCATAAATGTAAATTAATTTAATTTAACTTTATGACCAAATCAAAATTTATTTAATAATAAATTTTATCAATTGTTAAAAACAATTAATATAATTTTGAAAGCAAATTCAGTGTCATTTATGAATGTATGTAGGGAAGTAAAAGTTGTAGGGATCAATGTTTCATTGTGCAAAGCGTTCATTTTGTGGAGTTACAATGAAAGCTTTAATTGTGCAGGGGAAGCTTCCTACGCACAATGAAAACTTTACACAAGAAAAGCTTTGCTTAGAACAATTAATATTATTATGAAATCAAATTCAGTTACATTTATGAATGCATGCAGAGAAACCAAAGTTGCTAGGATCAATGTTTCATTGTGTAAAACTTCTTTGTGCGAAACTTTTATTGTGCAAAGGAAGCTTATCTCTGTTTTGTCTTGAAGAAGTTCATTGTGAGGAACTTTCAATTAAAGTTTTCCTTAAAAAACTATAAATCTAAAAACCATAAATATAAAATAAATTAATTTAACCTTATGACCAAATCAAATTTATTTAATAATAAATTTTATCAATTGCCAAAAACAATTAATATTATTACGAAAGTGATGTGTTAATGTACTTGAAAATGAAAATAGACAGGGAAGGGAGGAGAAGATGGAGAGCGAGGGTTTACATTTGTATATTTTTGCTTCCCATAGTTGTCGCCCAAGAACTTGCTACAAGTAGAGAGGAAGATCTACAAAATGGAGTTTAGGAGATTATCTCTCTCCAGGGAGCCATTGGCGCAAAGATGGATAGAACTTGTAAGAACAAGCTATGGTTGTTTGTCTTTTTTCTTGTTGATCGTTTGAGAATAGGGTTTTCATGGCCGCAAGTTTTGTGATGGTTGTGCATAGGGCCTAAATCTGCAACAAAGTAACAAAGGTTTTCTCAGGTGAGCGATCACTTAACTCGTCGCTCTCTCCTCGAGGTTGGTCGCATGACACATATGGATCTGAAACCTGCACACATGACACAAATCTGAGCATATTAGATCGATGTAGGGCCTTTTCTGTTAGCACTGTTATCTTTGAGGATGGGGATTACAATGAGCCACAACAACACTCTTTTGAATACCATACTACATGTTTTTTTTATTTTTTTGTTGAAAGATCGATTGGGATTTGTTTTGGACCCAGCGGGCTGGGCAACAAGGGCTACCGAGACCACAACGTGCAGCCTTTTTTCCCTGCACTGGTGGATGCCTGCGGAAATCCTTCATGCAAAAAGGGACCAAGTTACTTTGACTAGTGGAGTGCCCCCTCCTCTCATTAAAAATCCCCGATCTATTGTTTTGATTTAGATATGAAGGAGAGAAAAATAGAGAGGAGACAACAATGACTAGATCCAAATTCAAAGGAGTTGTTCACTGTTTTTGTCAAAACCCCTAATGGAAAATTGATATTGATAAGGTTTCAGGGAATAGATCTAGTGATAGACCTGAAGCAGAATACAAAAAAGAGCTCAGGTGTACCAACACCTTTACAAAGCCTGATATTTGCAGGATACTTTTCAGTTGAAAATTTATGGTCTTGAAAGGAACTCCACCATTACCGTTAATTTCAGATTGCGAGGTGGTGCCCCAGGAGTGAGCATACCATTTGGGTCATCCGATAGGGAGCTGGTTTCGTTTAAGGACACCTTGAGAGGGAATGTCGCAACTCTAGAGAAGCAAATTCCAAATCTGGAAATTCCAGGTTCGTACCTTGTAGAGAAGATGGAAAAAGCTCCCAATCTCACAATAATAATTACCAAAAGTAAGTTGCCTTTTCACTGTTTTGTAAACAAGGGCTATTATATGTCGATTTAATAGTTTCTGGCCCAAATATTGACATCTTCATCAATGGATCTACCTCAATTGGACCAAATATTGTGATATTTAAATGTGTGAAAAAAGGATTTTTTGTGGTTTAGTTCGATAATCAGAAAGACTTTGAATATGTCATAAATGAAGGTCCATGGTATTGGGGAAGGGGGGGTTTTTTTGTAACCCCATGGTTTCCTGAATATGATGCCAAAATAATGGTGGTAACAAAAATGTCAGTGTGGGTAACGTTACATAATATTCCGCTCCCCTTTTGGCATCACCAAGTCCTAGAAGGCATTGGGAATTTTGTGGGGATATTCCTCAAGATAGATCAAGAAAGCATGGACAAAGGTATCTTCATTTTTGCACGCTTATTTGTGGAGATGGACTTAAGTAAAAGCTTGTTAGATCATATTCATCTCATACATCAAGACTTCAAGTGGACACAATTGTTAGATTTTGAAAACATGGCTTTCAGGTGCCAGATCTATCATCAGACTAGGCACTTACAAAATATATGCCCACAAGCGAAGAAGCAGAAAAAGAAAAGGTCACAAAAAGGGTGGCAATTCCCAGAATTGCAATCCTCTGAGATAGAAGATGAAGAAATGGATGAGAGACAACTAACTCCAGGGGCACATGATCAACAAGAATCCCAAAAGGAGGGAGAATAGAAGACCACAGATCTGACAAAACATATAGAGAATATAAACGACTTCAAGGAGATCCAGGTCCATGGCAACCAACATGAGGAAAAAGCAACAATCAACATCTAGGTGGAAAAAATCATTCTCATGTTTTTGAGAGATCATATTTAGATAAATAAATGCCAACAATATCAAAAAGTGATGAGCTAAAAATTGTTATGGCTACTCCATCTCTTAGGGTATGGCAAAAAGTTCAAAAGAAAAAAGGTAAAAAGAAAAATTCAGTGTATCTGGTTAATTTTTTATTGTAGCCTAGATACTATGAGTGTTTAAAGAACATACTCTTGGTCCTCTAGGATAATATCTGAATGCAATTGTGCATCTACTTATGTAATTTTTTATTTTATTAATAAAAAGTTATGATTTGTCTCTCGGGAAAAAAAATATTATTACGAAATCAAATTCAGTGTCATTTATGAATGGATGTAGTTAAACGAGAATTGCGGGATCAATGTTTCATTATGTGGAGCTTACAATGAAAGCCTTCATTGCATAGAGGAAGCTTCCTCAACACAGTGAAAGTTTTGCACAAGGAAAGATGCACTTAAAAAAACTATAAACCTGAAAATCATAAATATAAACTAAATTAATTTAACTTCATGACCAAATCAAATTTATTTAATAATAAATTTTATTCTCCATACAATGAAAGTTTTCATTAAAAAATTATAAACCTAAAAATCATAAAAATTAAATTAATTTAACTTTATGACAAAATCAAATTTATTTAATAATAAAAATAGTTAATATTACTAGGTGTAGTCTAACTTATAGACTAAATAACTTATAGACAAAACCCTTTTCACTAGAATCTCGTAATACAATTTCAAGAAAGAATGTGATTTTTTATTGTTTAAAATACATTTTTAAATGTATAAATGGATTCAACACTATGAAAAACCCCTAGGACACTTGAATTCTACAAATTAAACAACTTAAACCCAAGTTTTTTAAAAAAATTGTTGGATTTTGATTAAAATTAATCAGAAAAATGATCGTGAAAAAGGTCATTTTGTTTATAAGTTAGACTATGTCATATTATTATGAAAGAAAATTTAGTGTCATTTATGAATGTATGCATGGAAGCTAGAGTTGTAGGGATCAATGTTTCAATTTGTGGAGCTTTCATTGTGTAGAGGAAGCTACTTCGCATAGTGAAAACTCTGCATAATGAAACATTGATTATGACCAAATCAAATTTATTTAATAATAAATTTGTCAATTTCTAAAAACACGAGAGACTTATGATACAATAAATTATTTTTCTAAAGTTGAAAGCAGGGTCTCATAATCCATTAAACTAGGGGTTTTACTTTTAGAGAGTTATCAAAAACTCCATATTTTATTTCGCAATAGTCAATATTAAATTAATTTTTGTAATTAATTTAGTATACATGTGTACATTTTCTTTTCTTAACAAAAAAAAAAGAATTTAAAGAACTCGTGCTAGATTTGTATTTACATATTCCCTCTACACATATAGAAGAAAGAAAGAAAGAAATTATTTTAGCGTCCATGAGGCTAAAGATAGCCTATGGGACATATTGCTTCTTCATCTGCCTGATGTATTCGTCCCTTTTTCTGTTAAGTTTCAAAATAAATGCTCCTAGCTTCTCGACAAACCCCTCGCTAAATATATTATCCCAAGAGCTAGCTGCTAGCATATCTGCATAACTTTCCCTGTTATCTTTGAAGGCCTCACACTCTAAAATGAAATGTTTTTCTGTTTCCATTTTTCCAGAAGAACAAAAATGCATACTCTTTCCTCCCACAATTCTTTTGGCCTTTTTTAGTGCCCTGTTTCACAACAGAGTTGATGAGAATTAGTCCTTAACTGAGCAATAATAATTTTGGCTCTCCAAGAGATATCGACCTCTATGTATGCTTTTGGTTGATGACTATGAGTGGGATTAAACACTTCAATATAGTACTTTTTCTTTCTTCCTAGGTCCTTATCCCAAGTACGCTTGCGGAACTTTTCCATAACAAAAGTTTTTATCTCTTTGTTGTTTATGGGACACACGTTCAAGCAAATACCCCATTGTTATCGGGAAAACTAGTGTCCATTCAAAGCTGCTAGTCCCACTAAGACGGGTAGCTATCTTAGAAACAAAAAATTTAAAGCCACTTGTGTTTTCCTTTATGAGAGATAGATGAGAGAGAAGCAGAGTGTACCAACCTCAGTCTTTTGCTAGTCTCCTTGCTTGTTTCCTCTCTCCATTGATAGAACTTTCGCCACTCCTTTCTTACTTGTCCCACTTCAAAGAACACTTGTAGAGTCAAAGTAGCAAAATACCATCAAAGCATAAAGACCTGTAACCATAAACAATATAGGATCAGATGTATATTAACCATACAAATGCATACACAAATAGTAGAGTCAGAGATATACAAGTATATGGAGGAAAACTCAAATAGCTTTATTGATAGAAGTAGTAAAAGAGAGGATTACAACCAAGCTGTCTGATCCAGTGCCATCCTCCCAGCATGAAAGCCCTCTTCACCTCATGAAAAGCTTAGATCACCCAACAATACAATG
>APFE030897991.1:62692-143184 GCA_000404065.3 Pinus taeda
CCGATATGACTATTGGGTCGTGTAACACATACTTTCGCATTATAAAAGGTCGTGCTATATAAACTATCGAAATATAAAACATATGGGAACACAAAGGAAATCCGCTCCTTACGGATTTCAAATATTATATATTCCCGTTCATATCCCCATCGGGTCCACCTCCTCTACATTGCCTTCGTGCCCTTCGATAACTCGACCTCTGATCGCCGATATACAGCCAATGCCGATCGCCGATATCGCTATCAGCGATATCGCATATGCACTAAACTACTGACATTTGGTGCCTCCGATCGTTGATATGTGATTTAATTGTGACCATTGATCTGGCCACGATCCAACGGTCCATGATTAATCACTGCCATTCTTTGCAAACTTCCAAGGCTCATTCCGATTGTGATTTAGCGATCCAATCACAGCCGTTGATCTTGATCTTGATGATTGATCTTTCTTGCTGTTGTTACCATTTTCCTCCATTTGAATTGCTTCATTATCTACTGCCATATTTCTTCAATTTCTATGTCCAACATATCTTTGGGCTGGTCTATCTTCTACTTCTTACTTCTATCTTCTTCTCGTTGTTTCAGGTTACTGTTGTTGTCTTCTATGCTGACTTTTCTTTTACTTGTTGCATTCTTTGGTTTACTTGCTCTTGCTTTACTTGCTGCCTCCCTATCATCCTTACCCTCTTTCATGATTAAATCATGATTGTCCAACATTGTTTCCAGCAAATTAATTTCTTCATTCCATGGATTGATTTCTTCCATAGAATTCTCTTCTTTCATCTTTGTTTGGCTATTTACTTGTGCCAAATCTCCTCCAGCATCTGCAACAAAACCTGCATTCACAAAACACTTGTTAAAATTAAAAACATAAGGTTGTTGTGCCTTATCTTCCTTTGGCAACAATTTAGTTTGCTGCTCTGTTTTCTCCTTCTCCTCTGTCAGCACATCAATATGTTGATTCGAATTCTCAGTAGAATTCATGAGACTATCCATTAGTCTCTCTTCCACACCATCTGTTCTAATGATGTCTTGTTGCTTGGGTGCACAGTAGTGAACTTCTCCTCCTTTAACATGTTGCTGGTTATCTTCACTTTGAAATTGTCTGATTCCTATTGCCTCTTTACCATCTTCAAACAATCTCTGCTCAATATCTCTGATCATACACTCATACTCATTCATGTTTTTAATGAACCTGCAAACAAATTATTGCATATTCCAGTCTCCATGGCTACTTGAGACACATCTTCTTCTTCAAAAACTGTAACTGCAGCTTTTATTCTACCATCAGGTTCTCTCATTAGTTTCTCCAACAGTTTAATTTCCTCTTCACACTTAGCAAGCACTTCATCACAATGCTCTCTTCTTTTAGCTTCATCCTTCACATGTTGTGTGACAGTATTAAAATATTGTCTTGCTTCGACCCTTGTATTCTCAAGGTATTTCTACTATAGCAAATCACTGCTTCCCTCATTCAAGAGGTCTTCTTCATCATACTATGTTCTCCTAGAGTACTCCTCCTGACTTTCGACATCTTCAAAAGATTGTCCATCCTCTTCAAAACACTTCTTTGTTAGTGTTATTTCTCCCTTTGCTAAGTCTTTTGCATAGACTTCTTCCTTCTTAAAATCTTTCAGTAGATGTCTAGCTTCCCTACTGTCTATCTCAACAATTTCCATGGTTATCTCCACTGTGTCTATCATGAGTGTGAATTGATGATCCTTTACTATGTTTCCAGCTACCATAGTCTCTTCCTCAAGTTTGCCTTTAGTCCCTTGATGTTTATCTTCTCTGAAGATATCCTCAAATAGCTGCTTTTCTCCTGCAATATCTGCCATCATACACAAACTATCAGTGTTAAAAATATAAGACCCTATGGTCTCACTTGATGGTTCAACCATCATATCTCCTTGTTGTTCTAAATCATTCATATGATTCAGAAATTCTGCGATTATCTCTTCTTCAATCTCTTCAAGCCCTTCACTTGGTTTCTTGATATTTTTCTCCAGCTGTATATGAGATTTATCTATCTCATCTTTTTCCATAATAGAATTTTGATTCTAGTGGTCTTCTTCCTTCTTCATGATAATATTAGCAAATTGTCCTTCACCTGCAAACATACACAAATTGTCAGATTCAAAATCATCAGACCTTTTGGTCTCACTTGAAGTTTCAGCCTTTGTTAGGATATTCCAACACATAGGAAATAGTTAAGTATAACTTGGTCTAGTGTAGAGTTAGGTAAAGTGTGTTTCTTTACTATGTACTTTTGTAACTTACAATCCGACGGTCATGATATCTAGTGATCTGACAGTTCATTCTCTCGGTATTACCGACACTTGATATGTGGCTTAACACCCGATTGGTCCATGATCTCTATTTAAAGAGCATGGAGGGTAATTTGTAGTGTAACCGTTCATGAGAGAAGCTTATGTAAATTTTCATTCTTTTATTAATAAATTGCCTGAAGTGGCCGTGTTGGCTCAGGCCATGGATTGTTTCCCTCTTTGAGGGTTTTAACCACGTCAACAATACTGGTGTATTGATTTGTGATCTGTTTGTGAGCGGTGTCCTTTGGTGTTTTGTCTGAGGAGCTTACCCTATAAATTCCTACAGTCTTCAAGTCTTCATCTTCACTTTCTCCTAGAAATTCTCCTTGTTCTGGTTCACAAATGGATTCTTCCATTTCTAACTCAACTTCCTTGAGTTTTTCCTTCAACCACTTTAGTTTCTTTTGTTGTAGCCTTCTCTGCATCTCATGCCATTCTACTGGCTTCTTCCTCAAGACCCAACCTAGTCTCTGGATTTCCTCAAGCATTCTCCTTAATGCATTGAGTTGTTCTTTTAATTCAGCAGCCTCTTTGTCAATTTCTTCTTGATTCATCTTCTTGCCATTTGTTTTGACATCCTCTTTCTTATATCCTCTGTTGTGGCTTCTCTCTGAACCTCCACTATGATTATCAGTGGTCATCTTCTTCTCTTCTTTCTTCATGAGCTCTTTTGCAACAAGCCTCTACAACAACTAGTCCTCCTGGCTGCAATCTTACCTCACTAAGCTCTCCTCACTCAGTCTTTTGGTAAGCACAGATCCTCTATCTGGAACCTCTTCTTGAGTAACACCTTTTCTCCTTCTAGGCTTCTGCAATCTCTCACTTTCTCTTGAGAACACTTCAGTTGTCCTCTCTGTCCAATCTCTTGTTGGATTCTTCAGGTTCCCTGCCACTTCTCCTTCAGAGTATTCTCCTTACTCTGTCTTCAAGGACTCACCTGGTTCTTCTCTCACAGCTTCTCTTGCTGTCACCTGTGCATTAGTGTAAAAACACACATTCTTAATTTAAAACAGAACATAATATATTACCTCTCCTTCAAGATCTCAGCATGATCTTGTTTCACCCATTCTTCTGCACTTCGAATGGCTTATCCTTTGGTTGGTTTCCAAGTCCTTTTTCCTTCAAAACTTGCATTAAGCAATCTTGTTTTCTCTTTCCTTTAAGGAATTCTCTATTCCTGTTTACTCCAAGCCTCTGCTGGAATGCTACAGTGTTCCAAGAACTTCAAAGTTCCCTCTTACAGATTACAAATATGCTCTGATGCAAACTTCTGCTTTGATCTCAATTCTGCTCTGATACCACTAATGGTGCAGGGTCCTGGCATATAACCATCCTTAGCCAAACTAATGCCAGGTTAACCACCCACACATACCCACAGTAAGCATTCTTCCAACACAATAATGCATCCACAACTGTCCCAAGATATTTAACTCGACGAAGGAGTCAAATCTACAGACCATAAATGGTCAAGTGGCCCTTTTATCACAATTCCTTATAACGGAACTTCAATCACCCTGTTGTAACCCTCTATCGGGACTCAAAACCCTTCACAACCTCAATCCATATATATAACCATACTCCTTCATATGTTTTGGTTCAATATGTATATTAACACAAAACATTATTGGCACTAATCCCCCAGTGAAATCCTTTCTCAAAGGAATTCCACACAAATCGCTTTATTACAACCTTAGCACAGACCTTGAGGCTAAAACCTCATCGCAATCAGCCATCTCATGTTCAGTGGTTATACATATATACTATTACCCCTCTTCCGACTCTGATATGACTATCGGGTTGTGTAACACATACTTTTGCATTATAAAAGGTCGCGCTATATAAACTATCGAAATATCAAACATATGGGAACACAAAGGAAATCTGCTCTTTATGGATTTCAAATATTATATATTCCCATTCATATCCCTGTCGGGTCCACCTCCTCTACGTTGCCTTCACGCCCTCTAATAGCCCGACGTCCGATCGCCGATATACAGCCAACGCCGATCGCTGATATCGCTATCAGCGATATCACATATGCACTAAACTGTTAACCTTTGGTGCCTCCGATCGTCAATATGTGATTTAATCATGACCATTGATTTGGCCAAATCCAACGGTCCACGATTAATCGCTGCCATTCTTTGCAAACTTCCAAGGCTCATTCCGATTGTGATTTAGCAATCCAATCGTAGCCATTGATATTGAAGATCCAATGGCTGCTGAGCATCAATCCTTTAGTTTTCCGCTCGTCCCTTTACTTATAATTTATGCCTTTCCAATGATTTCTGCAGCTCTTTTAGGTTTTCACAGGGTTCTTCCTCCTTCACTATCCACTGCGACTCTTCCTTCAGAGCTTCTCTTCGACTGCTCCTTTAATTGTTGTTACTTCAAAGTAACTCTTGGCCCCTCAAATGGATCAATACGATTTCTCCAATCGTATTCTTCCCTGCAACGTCATTCAAGCTCTGCTTTCTGCTTCCATTGTTCAACTTTCTCTGCGTTGGATTCCTCAGCGAATTCTTGCTTCGCAACTCTTCTCCAAGGCAACTCTGCCTTTCACTTGGATTCAATGATCCCTATATGATTCCTCTGAATCATCTTCGCTCCTCTGCATCCTTTAGAATTTTCCCTGCAACCTACAATAGAGCCTACGAATTCACATGTAATTCACACATAAATAATCTTTCATATATTAATGTAAAAGACATATTACATCTGAGACTCCTCGGTCTCGCTCACACACACGTACAGGCCCGATTCTACTATTGGTGGCCTCCTCCTCTTCCCATAGGCTTACATACATATATATATGAAAACATTGGATTGGACCGTTGAAGGTCTGATCAATCCTCTAACAAAAACCTAAAGCTCTACATGCATGCATACATGGCAGAAAAGCCTCCTTGAGACTTTATTCCATCTTTTCTCTATTTTAAAACAAAAAAGCCTCCTTATCGTTTAATGGTCCATATCTATTCTCCCTTTTATGCCTAAAAGCTCTCCCTTGCTCCTAGGATCATGGAACTACTCATGTTCTTATTTATTTGTTTTGAGAGCATTTACATATTCTCCCATTTCTAATAAAATCACACTTAAAGGCCTAAATATTAATTTGACTTGGAACTTAGGAAACTAATTCCTAAAATGCATGACCCCCTATGTCTACTATTTACAATGATTTTCCTTGGGCTGAATTCTCCTGCATCACTTTCCCAAATAGATACCATCACCCCCTTGCAAATTTAACAACTCCTCGGGCTTATCGATATATAAACCAAAAAGGGTAGGAGACAGTGGGCAACCTTGCTTGACCCCGATATCGCTTCTAAAACTTTTAGAAATGCCTGCTGAAGTTCTAATTTTGACTTTCACCTCTTCATATAGCCTATGCACAACTGCTCTCAAATGTTTAGGAACCCCAAGTTCCTCCATTCTGTGCCAAAGCTTATGCCTCAGAATTGAGTCAAATGCTTTTATGAAATCAACAAAGCAACAAAAGACTTTTTCCTTTTCCTCTCAAACTTTTTCAATGACGTGCCTTAAAGTTATACAATGATCAATTGTAGAATGTTTAGGACTAAAACCTGCTTTCCCTTTAGCACACTTATCTCTTTCTTTCGCCCACTTGCTAATTTGGTTTTCTAGCATGCTTCCAAATAGCTTTGCAAACAAAGGGTTTATCATGATGGTCCTATAATTGGAGGGATTATTGACGTCACTGCTCTTGAAAAGAGGTATTGCCAAACTAGTTGTCCAATTTGTGGGGAGCCCTTGTTGTATGATGTTGTTGAAGATTTTTGTAATGTGAGGTGCAAGAATCTTTGAACCCCACTTTAGATATTCTGCTTGGAGTTCAACTAAGTCTTTTGCTTTTCTAACACCCAACTTCTTGATACCCATCCTTACCTCTTGTACCGTGAAGAGTTTAGTATCAATGTTGACCAAGGGGGAGGGTCAACTTTGGGAACCTGCTCATAGAGTTGTCTTTCATAGTCAAACCATTTAGAAGTTGTAATACTATTTCCAGTTTGTATCTTTTTCGGTTGGAGGTCCTTCCAAAATAATTTGGAATTATTTCTCCCAAAGAAGATTAGTTCTTCCCTCCTTGAAACCATGAAATTGACCTTTTTCTTTCTTAATAACTACTTGTAAGCTTTGAGCTTTATGTTATCCTTGTTTGACACTTTCCACGTCTCCTTGCCTTTTTGCATTCCTCGTCAAACCAAGCATTAACCGGAAAGAAATTTGTTTCAGACTTCTTAATTTTTTCTCTTTTGCACTTTGCAAGTGCGCATTGAATTAAATGTGTTAATTCATGACTATGAAGGGTGTGAATTGTGATTTTCTCCTTCTCGAAGAGCCTCTCTAGCGTCATTTTGAAGGTATTACAATTTTTTGGGGTCAAAAGAATTCTGCCGTATGGGAGATTTTGTTGGACATGCTGAGTTTTTTACTCTAATTATTTCTTTCCAATCCAAGAGAAACATAAATAAATTGGCTTGTGATCTGATTTTAAGTCCCACAACTGATCTCCAATCAAAACTTCCTCCATTTTCTCACACAAACCATGAGATCAAATTACATAATCTACTACACTTGCTCCATTGTAAGTATTGCAAGTGAAATTATTGGACTTTGCCCATCTAGTCGAGCCATTACAAATGACTAAATCAAAGGCCCCACATAGAGTAAGCAATTGTTCACCAAAGAGATTGCAACCCTTGTCCTTTGAAATTCTTTCTCACTGATGATTACTCTCTTATGTAAGCCAATAGGATCGCAATCATCTTTACAACAAAGAATGCTAGCTTGCTCACTTGCAGTCCTAGCATTGAAATCGCCCACTATAAGGACTTCACCTAGCTGCGAATATGTTGCAATATCCGCTTTTAAGGCTACAAATGGATATTTGTGGTCAAGCCCTCTACCTTTGTAGATTTTTGAAACTCGCGGTGCAAAATAACATGTTGCAATTCTGATGTGGTTTCCATTTTCTAATATTTTAAACCAATTGAATTGCCTATTTATGTCTTCTTTTCTAACTGAATGAGACGACCTTCTTTCTCCCTTACTAAAACCATGATACTCCTGTGTCCTTTTCCATTCCCTGCTGCCTTGTTCCACGCTGCCATCTTCCAGTGTCCTTCAAATAGAGGTGTCTTGCACCCTTCATGCTCATGTGTTTCTATGAGGCAAATTGCGTCTCTATCTTCTGCAATAGGCCCTAACCCAGGCCCTCGTCTCCATGGGTAACCTTTGTAGTTCCAACAAACTAATCTTAACTTGTCAAAGTGCATATGGAGAATACACATTGTTCATTTAATGAATGCATGCAGGGAAGCCAAAGTTGGAGGGATCAATGTTTCATTGTGCAGAGCTTTGTTACACATAGCTTTCATTGTGTGGAGGAACCTTCTTCTACACAATGAAACATTGACTATGACAAAATCAAATTTGTTTATTAACACATTATATCAATTTCTATGAGAAAAAGCATATCAAAAACGACTTTCATTGCGATATGTCATTATGCGGAGTGCGAAAGTGCAGATGAAGCTTTCATTGTGCTTATTTCACATGCCATACAACCTTAAATAATTAATTAGCCCTTCTTTTTTTCATATTCACATATGCACTACATATTTTGAACAATTATATATTATATTAATATATATATTATATATATATATATATATATATATTATATATATATATTATATATATATATATATATATATAATATAATATATATAATATATATTATATATACTATGACCTTTTTCATAACATTTTTTGGTTAATTTTAACCAAAATTTGATAGAGGTTTTTAAAAACTTGAGTTTAAGTTGTTTAATATGTATAAAATGAGTGTCCAAAGAGTTTTTCGGTGTCCTATGCAGTTTTCAGGGTGCTGAATCCATCTATGCATTAAAAAATGTGTTTTAAGTAGCAAAAAATCACATTCATGCTTGAAATTGTAACAGGCGATTATTCTAGTGCAAAAGACATTTCGTCTATAAGTGACTATTATATATATATATATTATAACAATTTAATTACTCCATAGTATCATTATATGTGTGTGTAACACTTTGATAAAGATATATAACTTAAATATATATATATATATATATATATATATTATATATAGTACTAGTAATGGATACTTATATATATATATATATATATATATTTATAACAATTAAATTACTCCATAGTATCATTATTATATGAGTGTGTGAACACTTTGATTAAAGTAACTAATTTATCACTGTACTATATATTTTTATTTTAATATATTGCTTAATGAGTAAACTATATATATTTATTATATATATTGTTTGATTGTGTTGAGAGACCTTCTCTAGTCAAGTGTGGAAGAGATGTAATGTTATGTAAACATTTGACTTGGTCAAATAAATAAATAAATAATTTTCCATTGGTGGTTTTTGGGCTCCAAGGTTTGACAACCCATGGTTTTGTCCATGGTATTTGTCCATGATAATTGTTATGATGAAGCCTATTTAGCACTAGCTTAGATCTATCTTAACTATGAACTTGACCTTCTAGATGGTTGACTATGAACTTGATCTTGTAAATGGTTGATAGATCCAAATTTAAGATGGATCTAAGTTGGTTTATCTTTGAATGTAATTAGTTATTTAATCACTAAAAAAATTTGCATCTTCTTCATACTTTTATATTAAATGTTCAATTTTATTTTTTTTAGAGATATCTAAATTTATTTATTTGTTATGTGATCGGTTTATAAATTTGGATTTTTTTTTTAACCATGGTGAATTAGTAACTCGCTGGGGTAATTTGGGCAAGGCCCATGATCAAACCTCGTAGTTGCCACTATAATACCAAGAGTATATTCAACAACCTCTGAGCCAAAAATACCACAAACTCAGTTCAACCTAGGATTAGTTTCCACTATAATACCAAGAGTATATTCAACAACCCGTTAGCCAAATATACCACAAACTCACTTCAACCTAGCATTAAGACATTTGAGAGCACTAGAAACTGAAGCCAACATCCAAGACTCGAACGAGATGCCTATCCTTCCAACCTTACTATCGCAGGTCATAATGTCCCATGGAATTTGAAACCACAAAATCAATTGTTATTATCCCTACATCATTAAGTGATTTTTTTATATAACTTCCATTACTTCAAATACGCTTTCATTTTGGTCTAGGTATGGATTGAAAACTCTGACAAAATGTGCCCAAAAGTTTGTGCTGATCTTTGAACTTCAATACTCTTTGAAATTCAATACATTTTGAATGCAAATTTCCACACTTGTAATACATAACGAAACAAGTTTAAAACCTATGTTAATAATTTTTGAAACGTCCAAAGTTTAGAGTGAACCCTTCACCCATCATCAGGGACAAGATAATGGGTGAAGAGTTCACCCTAAAAATTAGACATTTACGTCCAAAGTTTAGAGTGAACCCTTCACCCATCATCAGGGACAAGATAATGGGTGAAGAGTTCACCCTAAAAATTAGACATTTCAAAAATTATTCACACACTTTTTTTCCAAAAACTTATTTAGTTAAGATGATTAACACAATTTTTTTCCATAAACTTGTTTCATTCATTCAATACTTATCATTACATTAACAATATCCAAAAATAAAACCAGAGAAACAAATTGACATGGATAAAAAGTTGACACATCAATATTGCTAACATGGTTTTGTCATAAGTGATTTTAAATGCAAACCAAATCAATTTTCAATCTTCAATGCAGTAGGTATTATTACTATATAGTCTTGTTTAAACTATGCCTCGATAGTTACTTTGTATATATGGAATTGAAATTAAATGTTATTTAAAAATACATCATTTCTGTGGAGCTTTTAAAATATTAACGTTTTATAAATCATTTTTTTAAATATTTAAATTAAATAATTTTTTATTTAAAATAGTTTTAATTATAAAGAGTATTTTTAATTGTGATTTTTTTAGAGTTTTTCGTAAATTTATGATTAAAATTTAATAATGTCAAATATGTGATTTCAATAAATTTTTATCTAGACAGATTAATTTGTGATTTCAATAAACCCTACCAAATTCAAATTAAATTGGAAAATAAACCTAAAACCTTTCCAAAAATAACACTTAAAAACTAAATAAAAAATATGCAAATACAAACCATTTCAAACAAAAATTGAAAACTACCGTATAGAAAACACCAACCAAATATTAGTTTTAAAAAAATAATAAATATTAGAGAAGGTTTTATTTTCACACAACGCTCGCGTTATAACCTTGTTGTAGACTTTTCCATCGGAAAAATACAAATATATATTACCATGGGATGTATTGCATTTTAAGCCGCGAAGGCACTCCACGTCTGAACAGGGGTCACGTTCAAGACACGGGGCTCGTTTACTGGGATCATGTTTATAATGCCACGAGGCGTTCTGTATCTTTTCTACGTGGCATAACACTAACAAACCATCACTTATCTAGCCAATCAAGAGTCTCTATCCTTCTCATCACTAAATTTTAATGTGTTTTTGAATCTGGTCCTTTTGTACAGAGACCAGATTTTCGTTCGATGAATGCAATTTGAAATAGTTACGAGCTGAGGGAGTTGAATATGGGTTTTCATGGCATATGGGTAACTAAACCGTGGACTTGGACTTGTATGCCATCAGTAATAAGTATCAAGAAGTTCAAATCAACACACACAAATCCTGTAATCAGCTCCATTCAGAGAATGTATTCATTCCAGAGGTACTGTTCTACTATCACTTTTATTTTGTCAGAGATTCAGCGCTTCTTTATGGTTTTATATAATTGGGTATTTTTATACGTTTCATTCATATTTACCTTTAAATATAAGTTTCAATGCTGATATTTATACCAACAATCATTAATTATGGAATTAGGAAAAAGGCAAATATGATTTTGTTAGACTAAGTGATCTCATATGGGTGCAATTTGCAATGAAATTAGTTCTTATAGTGAGCCTTTGAGAATAGCATGTGGGCCTCTTGGATGCATTGGGTGGGTTATATCTTTTCCACTGGGTATAAATATAGAGAACCTACTTGCCCAAATATAGAAGAGACTTGCAGAACAGTTCACTTGCGGTTTCAAAAATGTTGATATATTCCCTTCATTCCTTTCCATGTTAGTGGCGACTTCATTGCTTCTGTATCTTGTTCCAAATGCTTTGGCCTGGAATGAACTTAAATGTGACAGTGTGCGGGATAGAATCTCAATGTTGAGGGGAAATTCCATACGGAAATGTTAGAATATAGACCATGATACTGAAGACAGATGAATCTTACAATTTTATATTCCAAAAGATTGAATGGATATTAGAAAACCATCAACATTGCTACCCCTATCTTCAGATAAAAGGGAGACATGGAATCATCGCTCAAGGCAGCTGCTAATTCTTAACAAGTGATCACAATTCACGTTAACGGAGGTTAGTATTCCAAATTAATCGGTTAGAAACATTCCTTCGTCACGGGGAAGTGGGATATTCCAGTTATGAGGGGAGATCAGGGTTGATAGGTTCGCTGTGTACTGCAGCAATTAGAATTGACACGCTAAGTTGGCCCCATTATGCCTCATGACTATGAATGATGAAAGCCTTCAAGTTCATATAGATTGAGGTCCAATCACAGTCTAAGGTGGCCTTGGTCAAAAAGTCCGAGATTTCTAATTATTATGGGTCTGGCATTATGTCCTTTTTACACAGTTTATCTCTAGAAAGCCCAAGCAACATTATGACTAACTGTGAAAACCTACACACTCAGAAGGCCATAATTTGTTAGGTTTTGCAAAGTTGCCATAGTTGGGAGTACTTGCAAAACATTTTGCAGTGATTCTATACCATGACGAATTGATAACTACGGCAAGTCATTTTACTAAGCTAATGCCTTGGAAAACCAAATGATGGAGAGAGACCCACTCAATGACAGATGACCAAATCAGATGATTGAGATGACATAACAAATGACAGCATCGTAAAAGACAAGACTGATGTAGGATGGAAAAATGCCTGAGTGTCAACGACTGTGACAGTGAGTTGGATTTTGTGCCATGGAGTTTGCAATATGGAGATTGCAACTTCAATAACGTGACTTGGGCATGTGCGATGAGCAATGATGTGACTGGAGGTGTGCAACCAAGGCTCTGATCTGCTGTGACCAGAATTTTGCATGTAAACAATAACTGCATAACTGCTTTGTACTCTTATATATTGTAATGTATATGTACAGATGAATGAAACGCTATTGAGATGTTGCTGAAACGCTGTCAAAACATAAAGTGTTTCTATTGCATGTATTGTGATCTGATAACACACATGTATTGACTTCAGTCTCTTATGTCTCTTATGAAATGGTCAACCTGGTTTCCGCTAGTTAATTTTGTGTTCATGATCAGATTTGTAATGTTTATGTGTAATGCATGATGGAATTATGTAAAACTCTTAGTTATCTAATAGATCAATGCAAATTCAGAAATTTCAACTCAACCTTGAGGTTGTTTTCACTGCGGCGATTAGCAGTTTTGCAAAGGTTCTATAAGATGTTAGAGTGGCACCACATAGGAAAAGTGTCCATTGTCACCTCGGCAAGAGTCCCCACTGTTAGGCCAACTCCTAAAATGCCATGGGAGGCTTTCCCTACACAAAACAAATACTCCACCACAAGATTAATAGACTAGTGCCAATCAAATCTCTTGGATGATGGGGTTTAGAAGTTAGTTTAGACAATTGCTAATCTGAAAATCATATCTTATTGCAGAGCAATGTAGAGCAGCAATCAAAACACTAAATAAAATGAAGAATAAACATTGGAAAAAACACAAAATTGAGTGTTAACAGCTGTTACCAATCTTAGGATGAATAATCTTGATTTCACCTTTGGTGTGAGGTTGGAAATGAAAATTTAGTTTGCTGTTCTGAATCTGCAAACCTGTGGTTTTGCAATAAAACCAAAAACCAGCAAGATACAACCCACTTTGGGGACTTCCACAAGTTTGAAAATGTTCAAGAAACTTATGGCTATGGGTTAAAGTGTTATTATACTGAAAGATGAATCAAATGAGCCCGCTAGCGCTTCAAAAGACTGAGTAATGGGAAATATATTCAAATGTGGAATTTACTATTCAGTTTTGGGGTGGAATGCTTGTTGCCTCAAAATCTAGCATTTATTGTGAGAGGACTCACAAGGCAAAGGCCAGACCTCATTGCAACAATGAGATAGATTGCCATTGTCACCTCAACAATCTCCCTGCTACTCTTTAGTGAAATTTCACTGCAAGGGAGGCTTTCTAGTGATCACCTAGAAGGATATTTATTCTATATTATGTGGTTCAAGGTGATAAAAGTGTAGGCTAGGTATAAATACTTAGTGATGGACAATGGCTCAAGACCTTCCAATAAGGGATAGCACATCACACACCTAGACTAGCAAAGGCACATATGGCCTAGGGCCTATTGATATGTAGCAACAAAGAAGTTCCTACTCACATATGAGTCAAAGAAAGGGCTTACTAAAGAAAGGATCAACAAAGGAACAAAGCAAACTCTCAAATTAAGCCTCAAGTTGAAGCCCTATCTAGGGTTAGGATTTCGAGGGCACAAAGAGGGTGATGATGTCAGCCTTTTTATGTTTCACCATGGAAAGGTTAGATTTTGATTTAAATGGATTAGCAACGCAAAACTTAGGTTTTATTACCTCAAATGTCCATCCAAAAGACCCTAAATGAATTTGACCCTACCTAAATGCCCTGGCAGCTTGCCTTAAAAAGCTTAGAAAATAGAAGAAAGGAAAAATATTAAGGCTTTCAAAGTTTTTGATCAACATCAAGGTTGTCAGTGCCTACTCCTACTTGGATGATGGAGTCTTTAGGGCTACTTCAAGAGATAATGAACAAATGCTTGGAGTAAGGGGGTAAAAACTCTTGTTTCCATTTATATAAACTCCAACTATTTTTTTTTGAGGGGAGAAATTAAATAGGGGAAGCTCAATTGGATGTCTCCTATGGATTTCAAGGACAACAATTATCCAAGATTTTCCATACACAATTTGCATTTAGACATGGAGCATAAAAAAGCCCTAGCAATAATCAATTACATGTAAAACAATGAAAAATCTGTAATGAATTTACAATTCTTCCATGAAAAATCCTTCTTTCAATCCAAAATAGACATCTCCAACACATAAGTCAATCTCCAATAGCAAGAGCACCATAAAAATTACATGTCCACAAGTAGCAAGTTCAACAAAGGCTAAGTCGAGCTCTCAAGAAGAGACTAAAATCCAAGTTTGATGATGAGAAATAACAAAAGAGTGATTCTCAATATATATGAGGTCTATTACTCACATTATTTGCCTATAAACCCTATGACAAGTTTAATTTTGAGTATGCATCAAGAAAGTGGGTTACAAGCTAACCCAATAGCTCATAATAACAAAAATATGCTACAAAAGCCTACATGTATGGGTCGAAACTCTCCTCAAGCATGATGTCATGCCCTCTTTAGGCAATAAAAGTGCTACGAAAGTGCATGAAATGGTTTAGGTGAATGTCCTCTTTCATAGCATGATGTGCTATGAAAGTGCATGAAATGGTTTAGGTGAATGTCCCATCATCATAATCAACTCCATCCTTGAGAATGTCTCGAAGTGTCAAAAGCCTACTTTGGGTGCCTTGCATCATATTTTAGGGGGATAGAAGTATGGCATGGAACAATCTCTCGCTAACATTGGGGCTCCAAGTGGTAGTACAGGCCCTCTCTTTTCATCTTGGGGATAAACATCATCATTTGGATTTTGGATAGAGTCATACCCATCAAACAGTGTCAAGGCCAGCCTAGGGGTATGTTGGGTCTGCCAGGTACATCATCAAGAATCTCCAACATCAAGCATGAAGAGCTTAGTGTTTCAACATTTGGGGTTGTTTTGAGGAGTCAATCAACTGTCAAAATCATCAAAGTGCCCAACGCCTTACTTTGGAGAGGCAAAACACTACATCTGCGAGGTCATCACTGCTCTTTGGAAGTGTGGTATGACATAGGCATCATGTGTAGTGCTCTCAAAGCCTTTTCTCTTCTATGAAGGACCACTTGGCAAAACCATATCAAACTCAAGTGAAAGTTACCAATCATGAGAGACGATGACCATAGATGCATCATAGTGGACCATACTTAATTGTTATGGGCATTATTGACCATGTACATGTCAACAACCCAAGAAGCAGAGCATACAAGAGTGGAATAATTTTTTTGTGTCATTATCATTATTGTAATCCCAAATTATGCTTTGTATTGTAAAAATGATTCTAGTATGACTATTAAGCCATGTAAAGCCATGTAACAACACCTAGGTAAGCCTATGATTCTTCTCAGTGGTATCGGAGCTCACTTTCCTACATCATAATTCCTGTTTCAACTGTGCCACAATTCTTGTTTCGCTGTCACCATACACCCCTTTGCAACACTGATTGAACTCCACGAATTCCCCCCTGCTGACGTGTCTAGTCGTTCTCCTTCCACTGTATTCAATCTCGTGCTTGCCTGTGCGTACATTACAGCTCCATTGTCCCACTGTTTGCGTACACATCGACTGCTGCAACCATGCCGTTGTTCCCCCTCTGCTGTGCCTTCCCCCTTGCTCTGTGTCCCCTCTCCGCTGTGCCTTCCCCTGGACAACTTCCACAGATCATACCACTGTCAGTCCGTGCCTCCTACAAATTGTGGCCACTGTCCCGACAACTGACGAAGGCGCACACGCCGTTAAGAGAGGTCGTTGCCCTTGTTGTCAAACAATGTGTCCTTGGTCAAACGTTGGGTCATATGTTACGTGTGCCTCGTTGATACATTACGTCAGACTTGGGTCGATATATGGTCATGGTATATAGGCGGATTGAAATATAAAGATTTGTGTTGAAATATAGTCGGACATAGTTACAAAATAAACTAAACTATAGTTACATTACTATAGTGCTCCATCTTATAGTCACATTATAAACTAAATTAACAAAATTTAATAAATTTAATTAATTAAAATTATTTAATCAATTAAATTGTTTAATTTATCTCTATATATATATTTCATTTAAAAAAAATGGGTCTACTTAGAAAAAGAAGAACAAAATGGGGAGTAGCAATGACGATGCAAATTCAAATAAGTTCCAAGACAAACTCGATAGAATGCGCAAGCACCTTGACAATGTCGAAAAAAAGTAAGATGAATTCAAAAAGGGCCAAGAGAAGTTAATTAGTAGTCAAAACCAAGTGGAAGATGATATCAAAGAATTGAAGAGCATGATGAGCCAATTTATGGGAGGAGCTAATCTACCTTTTAATCCCTCAACCACACAAAGTCCCAAGACTCTAAAAGGCGAATTTTTTCATGTCATGAATTTCCATCGATGCACGAAAAACCACGAATACCTTATATATAGTTCGAAGGAAGTCAGTACCATACAAAGTTCCCCGACAGAGACTACCTTAAAATTAAAAGAGAGCTACCTAAGTACAATGGTAAGGACCATAAAGGTGCACCGTGCCAAGTATGGGTAAATAAAATGGACACATTTTCGGAGCAAACCTACCAATAAGTGAACAAGAGAAGGTCATGACCGCATCCAACAACTTAGAAGCTGAAGCATATGATTGGTTCCTATGGTGGTCCAACAAATGTGCAACTTGCTCATTCAATTGAGAAAATTTAAAAAACGCCTTGCTAAAAAGTTTCCATGACGAAGAAGAAGACAATGTTTACGAAAATTCGTTCACCTCAAATAGAAAGGATCGGTAAGCGAATACACCCACGGGTGGGAAGTATTAGCTATAAGGCAAAGGGGATTCTCAGACGAAGAGCTGCTAAAAATGTATCAATGTGGCCTTAAGGATTACATTCAGGAATAATTAAAACTATATAAACCCCAAACTATTGAAGAAGCTAGACATGCAGCAATAATTATTGAGCGAAAATATAAGCTCCATAAAATGCCATATGCTAGTAATGAAAATAAAACAACTACTCAAAACGGAAGTCAATTAAATCATCCTCAGAAAACACTGGTAAGTACGTTCCACTACCAATGCGCAATGGAGGAAAACAACACTCAAATTTTAAAAGAAAAAGGGATGGCAAGTGTTGGACACGCTGAGATAAATATTCCCCAGGGCACAGGTGTACTACGCAAAAACTTTACAATTGCAAAGCAGAACAAAAAGAAGAATCTTAAGAGGATAGCTTCAACGAAGAAAACGATGAAGAAAACGAGACCCTTAATCCAGATCTAGAAGAAGAGAATATGCCAAGAATTTCTCTGGCAGCTATCACAGGGATAGCTCAACCACAAACATTGAAGCTTAAAGGACATATCAAGAAACAAAATGTTATCGTTTTAATAGATTCAGGAAGTACGCACAACTTTATAGATGTCAATGCCACAAAAAGACTGAACATTTTTGCCTATCCCGTAGCAAATTTAAAAGTTATGGTGGCAGATGGAAAATGAATAGATGGAGTAGGAAAGTGCCATAAAGTTAAAATGCAACTTAATGAATACGAAATGGAGTCCAGTTTTTATATGGTCCCTTTAGGAGGAGTAGACATCGTCTTAGGAGTACAATGGTTGCAAACACTAGGGACATATTCGACAAATCACCAAAAATAGTTCACTAAGTTCAAAATGGATGGAAGGAAGTATAAGTTGTTCAGTTTCCAAGCCCCACCTACCCAAGTCATTTATGCTCAACAAATGAAAAATCTTATTCGCAAGGGAGTCCTAGTGTTGCATAATGTCAACAGTTAGAGTTATTATTGATGGAAGGGGTTCACCAACAGTTTGAAGTTTCATCCCTAATCCAAAAATATGACAAGGGTTTTCAAGATTTACCGATGAAATTACCCCTTGAAAGGAAAATTGAACATATGATTGAATTCAAACCAGATTCAACATCAATAAATGTAAATCCATATTGCTACCCCCATCGTCATAAAACAGAAATAGAATGATTAATACAAGATCTGTTAAAGCATGGAGTCATTATGAAAGTAACGCTGCACCAGTAGTATTAGTTGGGAAGAAAGATGGATCTTTCTGGTTGTGTATAGATTACAGAGGATTAAACAAAATTACTATTAAACACAAATTTCCGATTCCATTCATTGATGAGATGCTTGACGAACTCCATGTGGTATAATATTTCTCAAAATTAGATTTGAGATCAGGTTACTATCAAATTTGAATGAGATTAGAAGACGTCGAAAAGACTGTGTCAGAAATCACGAAGGGCACTATGAGTTTAAGGAAATGCCATTTGGTTTAACAAATGCGCCAGCCACCTTCTAGGCAACCATGAACGAACTCTTCTACCCATACTTGCGAAAATTTGTATTAGTCTTCTTCGACAATATTCTCGTTTACAGTGAGGCATGGACGGATCACCTCAAGCATCCAAAGGAAGTACTTTCTATATTAGAGAAGAATTAATTTTACCCCAAGTTATCAAAATGTACCTTTGGCCAAAGGGAAGTTGAATACTTGGGACATGTGATATCTAGGGAGGAGTCAAAGTGGACCCCAACAAAATCAAAGCAATTAAAGAATGGCCCAAATCCAAGAACGTATAAAAACTAAGAGGATTTCTAGGTTTAACTGGGTCGAATAGAAGGTTCATAAAAAACTATGCACATTTGACGATGCCCCTGACCAACTTGTTAAAAAAGAACGCTTTTCAATGGAATAACCAGGCAAACGAATTCTTTGAGAATAGAAAATAAGTGATGTCAACCACACCGGTACTGGAAACTCCAGATTCTCCAAACCATTCATAGTTGAATGTGATGCTTTAGGGTTCAGAATTGGAGCAATATTAATGCATGACAACCATCCTATAGCCTTCGAGAGAAGGAAGCTTAACAAACAGAAAGCTCGAAATCAACTTACCAAAAGGAGATGCTTGCCATCATACATGCTTTAACTAAATGGTGGCAATACATGCTTGGAATTAAGTTCTCAATCCGAATTGATCACAATAGTCTTCAATTCCTACTTCAACAAAAAACATTGTCAACAAAACAACAAAAGTCGATGGAGAAATTTTCAGCATTCGACTTAGAAATACTGCACAGAAAAGGAAAGGAAAATGTCATAGCTGATGCACTCTCATAGAAGGATGATGACAACACAACATGCGCCGCCTTGGTGGTTTTTCTTGACTGGTTAGACGAAATGCAAGCTGAGTATGCCAAAGATTTGGACTGTGGTTCTATGATTGAAAATATTAGTCAATATGTCAATTTTGAATGGAAAGACGACATATTATGGTACAAGGGTAGAATTTACCTAATCCCATCATCCAAATTTTGAATGAAATTTCTAAAGGAATCTCACAGTTCTTCTGCAGCTAGGCATGTCCAATTCTTCAAAACTTACTACAACATTCTACAATCATTCTATTGGAAGGGTATGAGTAAGGAAATCCAAAAATATGTCGTGGAATGTGATGTTTGTCAGAGAAATAAGAGTGAAAATATCCCAATCCCTGGTTTACTACACCCATTACATATTCCAAATAAAAAATGGGAGGAAATCTCGATGGATTTCATTGAAGGACTACCTATGTCTGATGGTCAGGGCAAGATATTTGTCGTAGTCAACAGACTCACCAAATATGCCCACTTCATGGCAATCAAAAAAATTGACACTACTAAGCAAATTGTGGATGTGTTTTGTAAAAACATTTACAAACTACATGGGTTTCCCAAGGTTATTGTCAGTGGTAGAGACACAACATTTAAAGGCAAATTTTGGAAATTTATTTGCCACCAAGCAGGAATATCTCTCAACATGAGTTCGGCTTATCATCCCTAGACAGATGGTCAAACTGAAGTTGTAAATAAATGTTTGGAAACATATCTTCGTTGTTTCATCATCAAAAAACAAAACAATGGTCTCAGTGGTTACACCTGGTAGAATGGTGGTACAATACCAACTATCATATTTCAACTTAAATGACTCCTTTCCGAGCCCTATATGGTTATGAACCACCCAGGTGGAAGGATTTCGCACTACATGATTCTAAGGTACAAGCAGTAAGGAACCACTTAGAAGAGAACCAAAGAATTATTAACTTGTTAAAAGAAAATCTAACAGTGGCATGTAATAGAATGAAGCAACAAGCCAACTAGCACCGCACCGAAAGAGAGTTCGAAGAAGGAGATTGGGTCTTTGTTAGACTTCAGCCCTATAAGCAGTTATCATTAAAACAACAAGGGAAAAATAAGTTATCTCCTAAATATTATGGACCATACCAAATAATCAAAAAAAAAAGTAGCGTAGCTTATGGACTGAAGCTACTAGAAAATTGTCGAATCCACAACACATTCCATGTATCAAGTCTCAAAAAAGTACTGGGGCAAAATCAAACAGCCTAAATAGAGATACCTGAGACTCACGAAGAAGGAAGGATCAACTTAGAACTTGAAGGCATACTCGCTACCAGAGAGAAGGTAGTATGATCCAAGACTATTAAGGAGTACCTTATCAAATGGAAAAAACTACTAGAGAAGGACTCATCATGGGAGACAAAATGTTTTCTTCAACAACACCCAATATTGCCTATGCTTTGAGGACAAAGCATTTTTCAGGGAGAGGCAATGTTATGAATTAAATATTCATAACTATATATATGATAAAATATTAAAATAATAATAAATAAATATTAAATAATAATTAGTAAAAAAATTAAATTAAACTAAGTTACCAATTAGTTTTGAAAAGGCATTAGTTCAAAAAGATGTGTCTTTAGGCTAGTGGCTAGTCAAATCCTATAAAGGAGAACCGCCCTAGCCTTGTAAAATCGTCATCGAATATTGAATAAATAAATATAAATTGTTATACACATCAGTGTGTCTAAGATTGGTAAACTCCAGTGAACAAGTTGATTGTTTCAATTTCTTTAAGTACTTGGTTGTGATTTACTTCAAGTTAAGATATCAAGTACTTAACAATGCTTAGAAAAGGTAATCTCATCCATAAGACAAGTGCCAATTTAACAAGTGTCAACAAGGTAAAAGAGATAATCATGATACAATTGCCCAAATGCTAATCAACAAGATATATGCTATTAAAGGAAGAGATCACCAATATGCCCAAAGACCCACAATATGAAGCACTTATCCACTTAAGACAATTAGCCAATGATGATTACTCAAAAGAGATAATGCTGTCAGACAATTAGAAGCTTAAGATATATCAATATTGCTAATGCCAATTATTCAAGAGATGCTCAATTAAATTAAGAAGTCTTCAAGTTAAGGACTCTTAGATTTCAAATGCCAATGTAAAGTTATCATTCACAAATAGATAATGACGATGAAACAAGAATGACAATAATGAAGACACTATTCACCAAGGTCCTTATGCCAATTAGAATGATAGCAACAATTAGATCAAAAGACAAGTGAACTCTTCGATTTATTCACTTAGGCAACCAAAATCATTATATTATGTGCTTTAGGGAGTGAGCTTATAAGTGAAAACTTGAAATTTATACAACTTACAAGAAACAATCAACGAGGAGGTGCTACATCTTTCATATAAATAAGAGAAGCACTTCTCACTTAATAATCATTGCTACTTGTGGATATATATCACTACTTGTTTACTTTTCCTTGCTACTTGTGGATATATATCACTATTTTTTTACTTTTCCTCGCTACTTGTGGATATATATCACTACTTGTTTACTTTTCCTCTCTTGTATATAAAAAACTATGGAAGCTTGGGAGATAGTATTATGGATGATCTTGCAACTTTCATGGATTTTCATGGCTAGGGTTTATGGATGAAAATGATTTCTTGAGCAAGTTGTCTCTCTAAATATTGTTGGATTTATTTTCGAATTATTATTAAGTGTAATTGTACTTTTACAGAGGAGAGGGTGCATTCTCTTGGTTTCTTATTGGATAAATAGCTTCCTAAAAAACCCTAAGAGGATTTCTAGTGGAAATTCTTCCCTTAAATTTCTTGGATTTTATAAGATACTAGGTGGATCGTCTATGGTTAGTAGTTGACAGTCCTAGATATCACCCTAGATTCACTTACTTTCTCCCAGAGTCTAGTGGAAATTCTTCCCTTGAATTTCTTGGATTTTATAAGATACGAGGTGGATCTTCTAGGGTTAGTAGTTGACAGCCCTAGATATCACCTAGATTCACTTACTTTCCCCAGAGTCCTTAATCGACCCCCAATGCCCCAAAACTAAGTAAGCCTAGTCTTCTCCCAATATTCCATCATAAAATCCAAATTTAACCAGTGAAACATGAATCTCCGATCACTTGCGAGTCAAACTTTGCTCTTCCCTCAAACGATCTGATTCAACTCTGGGTGAGTCAAACTTGCGTTGACCAAGTTTGACCCATGGTCAACACGAGTTTGACTCGTGGTCAACACGAGTTTGACTTGCGACTCACTGATTAATTGTGATTTAGGCAACTGAGGCGATTTTCAACCCTCAACTCGGCAAGCACGGGTTTTAACTTTTAGGGTTCCCGCATTTTTCGTTGCATGGTTTAGTTAGGTTAATAATTAAACGTTTGTCCATAACTCACTTCTCACTGCTCAGGCCCGCAACTCATACGCCGAGAAGGTAATAGAGGCATGGTTTTAGTTAAAGTTTACGTTGCGTAATAGAGTCGTAGTGTAATAGAGGCGTAGTGTGCAATGTGCTCTAGTGTTAGCTTTAGCATGTGCTTTGTCAGAGATTTCAGTACCAGACCATTATCGTATCATTTCAGCAGCAATCAAGAGATTTTAGTTACTACTTTTTAATTGATTAGTATGTAGTATTTTATAAACTTTTAGAAGCAGATGCTTCTGGTTCTATGTAGTCACTGGTTAGGAGTCAGGACTTAGTACTTTGGATCATGTTTGGACTCATAACATATATGAGATACTTATTCATTCATGATCTTTTGGACATCTATTGATATTATGCATTGTTTGGACATGGCTTTATTGAATATCAATGAAAAATGTTTTTTAAATTCAATATATGTGTATATATTTATTTATTGAATTCACCGATTTTTTTCCCGATTTTTTTCCGATCCGATTAAAAGTCTTTGCTCTTTAGTCTCACCGATTTATTGCTGATTTCGAGTCTGGTAACATTGAATTTAACCTTTATTTTGTTGTTTTAGGGTTAAATTAGGGTTTATAACATCTATGCATACATTTTCAGCCATACTTAGGTTAGATGTCTAGGTTAGTAGTGGATGTGATTGGCTTAGAATTGATCTTACCATTATATTTTACATTGCTGATTTATTTTACAGCCCTTATAGGGCTAGATGTCTTGTTTCCAAATTCCTAGGGCTGTTATAAGCATTTTAATTTTCAGATTTAGCTAGTTAACTAAACCATAGTTTAATTCATTTTTCCAGCCCTAGTTTAATTTGCTAATCACTTGTTTATGGGCTGATTTTATTGCTGCTGTCATTACTTGATCTATTGCTCTAATACATCTTTTATGCAAGTTTTACAAAAGACAATAGCATTTTTTTTCTTTTGCAATGTTTGGGGATCTTCCTTAGATAAATAGTGGTTTGCTATGCCTTCTAAATTGACTTAGTTCCTCATATATTCAAATATGAAAATTGCATTGATTAACCACTTTGTCCTTACCTTGAATATTATATCTCATTGGTGGTATTTTGAGTAGTTAGATAGGTGTTCAATCGCTTATTGCTTTCGGAACCCTAAAAGCTACTAGGGAAGCCTATCTCGTGTGAAAGTTGTAACATTTTCATGTTACACTGGTTCTGGGACCTTGGGAAGGCTCTGTACTAATGTTTTATATTTTGTGATAACAGGGTGCAGAAGTTGTGAAGAGTTTGATGTACCCCATGCAAGACAGAAGGGCATCACAAGAATGAATGCCCGATGTTAGTCGAAATTGCTCTTCGACCCTTTTTAATAGACCTCTCCACTGAAACTTATCCTTTATTGTGATGTGTGTAGGACCTTACATTGAACACATGTATGTCCACTGTTGCAGTGGTACAGGAAGGTTATTTTCTCAACTTGGTGTGAATTTCGTAAGTTTCCTACACACAAGCCATCCAAATGTCAAGCTATGGAAGCAAAGAATTAATATTTACCTCCTTTGCACCAAGTGGAATCTGTGGTAAACCTTGGAAGAGCTTGCAGTGTGGATTTAGATGTTTATTTGAGGTTAGCTAGGTCATGTGGTAAGCCATTTTCCACATCCTCCTAATCTCCTGTGTTGCTATTATGGTGAAACTCATTACGTGGAAGATTCCCAAGCTTTGATGGAGTGTGTCATTGAGAAGAGGGGAATAACAACCAATATGGTTTGAATTGGAGGATGAGAAGTAGGAACTATTTCAAGTGGACAAAATGCAGCTGAAACGTTACAACACATAGAGTGAGAATTGGAGTAGTCTTTCAGCATCGGAAGAGATTGGTTTTGTCTGATATGACCTGACCATATACAAGGAAGGAGATCTGTATATAATGTTGCTCTTGAGATGGATTGGCATGTAAGAGATTTGTTGGTAGGCACGGGGATTGAAATTTTGAGCTGCACTATAAAGGCTTGACATGAGCTTGCAGAAGATATCCTTGGCAAAATTCAAGGATCTATTTGGTGGATGGGAGGAGGCAACTCAACCAATGGTGAGCGTAGAACAATTGGTAGACCTAATCAACTGAATGTTTGATCTCTTGCTCAAATACTTGGGGTTAAGATGGAAATTTGAAGTAGAGGAAAGTAATAAGAAGGCCAAATAGTGAGAAAGAGAAGCTAAGGAAACCCTAATCATCTTTGACAGCAATCTACGACTTCATTGGAAACAACTCTTTTTGGTACTCATTGATTGCAAATGAAAATTACTTTTATGTATACAGACCTGGAAGGCTGTACATACTAGATGGCAGCATGTCATAGATGTGATCTCGCAAGATTCATTAAACCTCCATTGAAGGGACAGCTCAGGTTTCGTTTATCAGCAATGGACGACTTCAATGCTCTGTTTTATTTGGGCCATTTTTGTAATTCTTTACATAGGTAGTTAATCTAGGCTTCCTCCATTTGTACTAGAAGTATACTTTATTAATGCAAAGCTCTTACATACAAGCAAAGTTGTGGTAAGTTGTTTAGCCATATGGAGGAGAAAAGGCACAATAAATGCTCCTGGAACATCTAAACAAGGAATGCTTTATGACTTTGAGTGAAAATATGAAACTTCAGAATTCAGATGACAAATGGCTGTGAGAACAGATATTGACTACTGTATATTGTCACTGTGTCTCTCCATTTTTAGTCAACATCCCTTATAACCTTCATTGTAAAGGGAATTTGATGATAACCTATCTTAAGCATTGGAGTGATGAAATATGATGGCTTTCTTCAATAAGTGTACAAAGGACAAAAAAAAGTTTGTGCTTACTTTACAAGGCACAATGAACGCTTGACATGTGAAACTGTGCTTTTCTTGTGCATTTGTAAGATTTCATACTTGGGACCTTGCTACACTTCTCTACTTAGATTCCATACAATGAAATATTACCAACCAACATTTATCCTTTATCTTTAATTCATGAGTAATTTTTTACTTTCTTGTAGAAGTACTATGTCAAGCTTTAGGAAATTCTAGCTTGCCAATTATAGATCTTGCTGATATGTTCCTGAAATTTAGACTTCAAATTACAACAACAATCTGTGGAAGAGCCAAGTCCATAGGGTCAAGACACAGGCCTTTGCTTTGTTTTCTCTGCTGAATAAACATAATTTAATTGTATTACTGAATGACAATGGATATATTGTATTGTAGGTATTCCTACAGATCATCACGGCATATTAGACAGGATGTGGAGGAAGGGTTGCAACCACTTAGAAGGCCAGCTATGAATATAAGAGACAATGTATGTTTTGATTAACAACTGTCTCTCTTATTTTTCCACTCGTTTCCCTCTTTTGATGATTGTTTCTCTTTTTTATGCATAAAAGTGATGCAATATTATTATTGTCCTTCGAAATAAATCCCTGTAAAACTTTTGGGCACTTCCCTGCATTCCGAGGAGGGTACCCAGTGTAAAGTGGGCAGCATAGACTTAATATTAATATTATTTTCCCTTATTCCAAGGATTTTGTAAAAGTGATTGTATTATTATTTATTACTATTATTTTCCTTTAAAATACATCCCTATTAAACTTTTCAGCACTTCTCCCCCATTCCAAGGATGGTACCCAGCATAATGTGGGCAGTATAGACTTAGTGCACCTAATCCCATGGGAATCAAACTGAGGACCTGCACAGTGCACTAGATTACCAGCAACATCCTGGAAACAGTGGCGCCAACTGCTTGAGCTAACCGATGGGGCTGAAAGTGATTTTATCATGGGCTAAAGCCCAAATATTTACAGACAATATGAAAATTTATTTTTCTTGGCTATTCTCCTCATTTTCAGCTTGCTATTGCTAACATTAAACTATTGATTTCTGCTAAGAGGTGTGTATATCTGTGCTTTTCCCTTTCACATTATATATGATGAAAATACAGCAGGGAAGATTCGAAGTTGCAAGAACATTCCCAACATGCAGGCTTCATAACTAATAAACTTTTTACCAGCCCTTGATAAAAACTAAACAAAGCAGCAAGAAGGCTTCATAAAAACTATAGTTTTGCCACCCAAATCAGCTGCCTCTCCATCCTTATGTTCCAGTTTAGGTTCTCTTACCAATTTGAAGGCTTTCCATGGTGTCACCAAAGAAGATTTCTGCTTACCAGCACACTCCAGATTTGTTTGATCCATGGTAGATACCTTGATTTTGTTTATTTTCGTCCATCCTGAACTGCATAAATATATAGCATTTGCTTTCCAACTATCCCATTCTGCCCTCCAGTAACTTGCTCAGTTCACTCTCAGCTCCTTCCATTCCCAATCCCTTGCTGCTTCTAGTGACATTTTTCCTTTATATGCTCTATTCCTTTCAGCAGACTGAGCATCCTGGAAAACATTTTTGTTTCCTTGTGAAAAGAAATACCAAACCGAGCAAGGAGGTCCTTTGTTTCTATTACCTCCAGGAGAAAACTTTTTTCCCAGCCAGTAGCCCTATGTGATCTACAAATATCTAGCACCAAAGGTCCTCCATTGATGCTCTGGATAGTGTTTTGTGACATCTAGCTTATCAAATGAAGGTGGGCCTTGTTACCGCTCAAACTAGCAGGGGTCCTAGGAGGGGATCATATAGAGCAACTACTAGGTCGAAGGCAACAATGGAGCAATAGCCCACTGTCACCTCAACTAAGGCTCCCTTCTCTTTACGGACTTTCACCAATGGAAAGAGCCATAGTAAAGTCAATGAGAAAATAAGGAAGTGATTCCTAAGCCTATTTTCAAGAGAGACTCAATTAAAGGGGTTGCTTACTTTAGAAGCGTTGTTGCAGTGCGTAGAGATTTTGTGCAACAACAACTCAGATCGGAGGCTATCACATTGATCCCCAATCACTCTGTTTGAGTTGTCTCCCAATAACAGACTAAGAGGGTAGACCCTATGGAAATGGAATAAGGAAAGATCAGTTGAGAACCAACCAATCAGGGAGACACAACAAAGCAACCAATACTTGTTTAGATTACGTAAGATTTTAAAGGATTCAATTTAATTTGAGGAAAATGATACCAGTGCCTTGTGGAGTCAACTATCTTGCGGAAGAAATAAGGTTCAAGTAAAGGATGGGAAACTCCCGCTAAATGACTTCATTGTCTGATATGCAAATGCAAATTAAAGCTATGTGAAATGCATGGACTTGGTTAAATTTAGTTAAATGAGAACCTAAAATTATTTTTGGAATATGTCTTAAGTGTTATCTAACTTAAGGCTTAGAAAAATGGTGATCTTAATGTGAAAACAAGTACTTATGCCGACAATGTAAAATCTGCACAAGTAATTACTGAAATGTACAATGTTGGAAATAAAATATTTTAAATTCAGAAATCCATTTGCATGAAGTACTCAATCAAAGACCATTGGATGCATAAGTAAAACAAGATTAGTCCTACACGCGTGAGCATGTAAAAACAAATGTACTTCAGAATTTAGACTAAGTGCTTAAACTTAGATTACATTAATGAAATATTAATTTAGTAATATGCTTTTAAATCAAGTGTTAATGCCAACAATATATTCTAAAACAACAGTCTTGTAACCATGCAATATTCAGATTTTTCTATGTATAACAGCATAAACTTTTAAATGAAAAACTGATATCTACAATTGAGAAAATTTCTGAGTTTAATTATTTTCGATCTGCTGCTACCTCTAGCTAATTGCAAATCTATGCTAGTATTAACCTTGCTTTCAAAATGAAATGAGGAAAGGTTAAAGGGTGTGGACCAGTCAGCCCTTAGGGGCTTGAAGACACTTGAAGATATGCTGCCTGAATCACTGAAAATCCCCAACTCATAAATTTTTTGTGAATTTTTTTGTTACAAGTTTGTTAAATTTTTTAGGGAAATTTATGGAGAAAAAGTAGTGATGAAGGACGGTGAAGAAAGGGAAGCTTGAGGGGAGGCCGAGAATGAAGAGAGGGAGGCCGAGAGGAGGGAGAGGGAATGGAAGCCAAGAGGTGAGGGTCGAGAGTGAAAGGGAGGAGGGCCAAGGGTGAGGAACAGTGGAGGCCGTGAAGGGATGGAGGAGGCTGTAAAGCAGGTCAATGAGGCAGGTCGTAAGGAGATGAGGGAGGCCAAAAAGAAATGGAGAACGTGGAGGGATAACGGAGAAAGGGAAGTGGAGGAGAAGGGTGAGGAAAGGCTATTGTGAGGGACAGGTGAAGATGTCGAGAAAAGGAAGGGAAGGCTGAGAGCAAGGAGGGAGGCTGAGAATGAAGAGGGGAGGTCGAAAATGGAGGAAGAGAGGCCAAAAACAAAGGGAGGCAGAGAAAGATGAAGGAGATGGCCAGCATAGGGCCTCCAGGCCCTCAAAACAATTCGTCCACAATCCTCTTGAAATTTCTCTTTAACTTGCAAACAAAATGGGGATGCCCTCCAAGGCCTAGATCTGTCTTCAGAATCCATAAAAATTGCCTGCAATATTCAAATTTGTCCATGCACAAACAAAAGAGCTCAAACCTCAAAACATGTATATACAAAAATATGAAATACCCAGAATCCCAATGAATTGGAAATTCAATATTTACAAATCTACAATAATATTCTATATATCTAGAAGATCTACAGATCAAAGCCCTCTATTAGCCAGATATAAACAAATTTTGCACAAATTTAAATATAAATTTGAAATTTTAAGGAGGCACAAGCTTAAGAAAAACCCTGCAAGTAAAATATTCTATAAAATGACTTCAGAAATTAAAAATGATAGTGGGCTCTTTAGATTCTGTAAACTGAGAATCAATTGGTCCAGCTGAGGACTCTCCCAAATGCCCAAATCCCGAATGATAACTTCTGCACACTTAGATCTGATTGTTAGATTAATAGAGATTTAAAAATGATTATAAAATTGTCAAGAAATAGAGATACCTGCTACTTCTATCAAATCAAAATGATATTCTAAAAACCCAGAAATCTGTGCAAGATACCTGCACATAGATCAATCCTCAAAGGCTATCAACCAGGAAATGTAGATAAAAGTAGCAAAGTATTAAGAGCAATATTACCACAAATTTGAAAGAAGAACACCACGGTTTGAAAGCCCAAAGTCTTTGCGTTTTATTAACCAGGAAAAAGTTACAATAACTTTCTTAGAGCAACTACATGATTGAAAAATTGGATTCAAATAATGGAGAGAGACCTCTCGTTTATAGAAAAATTCTCCAACTTTTAGTTGGCTTGATTCCCGTCAAAGCAGTCTCAACCGTTGATGAAGATCAAATAATCTTTTAATCATCACCGTTGAAATAAAGTTACTTTTTGAGGAAATTCGAATTTCACTTTTAATTTCCTTTTAATTAACTCAAAAATGATTATTTTGAGTTAATTGCCGCAAAAATTTGACTTTGACTTATTAACTACTATGGCCCAAGGGTTCAACATATCTTGAAATTTTCAATATTCCCTTGGCCAGGGACCTCCAAAAATTAAAAACTTTAAAACCCACGAATTTTAAATGTTGGAGAATTTAATTTTTCCTAGGACCTAAACTAATTAAATTTTTGGCTTTAGCATTTTAATTTATTTTAGCTAGAAATTTTAATTAATTGACTCATGAGGGGATTATTAATTTTTCCAACCCTTTAATATTTAACCATGGTGTCTAACTATGAGAGACCATGCACTAAATATTTTTTACATGAAATATTACATTTCTAACCCATGAAAGGGAAACACCCGTTCGTTATAGACCTTCAATAATTATCCATTTCTGTGATACAAAATATGATTTAGTACGCTAAGTGACTTGTGATAAAATAATCTAACCAAATAGTTAAAATTATTCCTAAATCACTTTTATAGAGACTCGATAAATAACACTCGGACTCATTTAAAATCCTGACAACAAAATCCATCTTAGCTTTGGGGTGAGGCTGGAGGGAAACGCAAAAAAAAAGTGTACAACTATGGGGTAGTCGACATGGAGTGGTCAACAAGAAGCAAGGTGATGGGCTCTCTAAGAAGGGCTAAGAGGGATTTTGAGGATAGGGTTTGAGAGTATGCCTTGTTAAGGAAGCCCCTAGTCTCAAAAGGCGATATGGATGCTTGGATTCTAAGTGATCTTTGTGGAATTGGAGTCAACAAGTTGCGTGACCACAAAAGGCCAAGAGGACCTGAAATAAATGTAAGTGCAAATGACGACAAAGTTAGGTAGTTTCAAAGAGATATAATAATGATCATATGCTTCAATGTGAGAAATGTAACCACTTATAACCAAGCTTTATGAAATGTCACTTCAACAGAAGGCTACAAGATTACAATAATAGATCAATGAAGCAGTCCTAAGATTACTGAATGAAACAATAACGATGATGACAAAAATGATAATAAAATCTTTAGCTATAGTGTTTGTTAGAATGTTCTTCATTGATGAGATATTCATATAACAATTAGAACAAGAAGAACCTTAAGATTACACAAGCACAATTATAATCAAAATAGATGAGATTGCTAACAATGATCTTAGATGATGGAATGCAACAAAAAATCAAACAATGCAATGCAACTATGAAATGCAATTATTCAAGAGAGGAAATAGAGATGGTTAGTGACCAATTAGTAAGCAAAGGTTATCCTTGACAAGATCACAAGAGAAGAACGAAGAAAAATCACCAATCTGCTATATTTCTAGCTGTCCAATGCCACAATATCAACCTCAAAAGATGCACCAGACTTCAAATATACCACTTTCAAGAAGAGATCATCCTACTGTAGCCACTATCAATGTAGATCAATCCACTGTTCAACCAAGGTCAGTCACCAAAATGCAAGGAACAAGATCCAAAATACTTGTTAAACAATTATTATGATTCTTATGTGATAATTTTAGTGTGTTTAGCTTATTATTATTGGTTTTCAATGTGATTAGGCTCTACAATGTAATGATTCAGCTCTGATCTCCTTGGACAGTCTGCAATAGGTCATAATGGAGGAAGATCAAAGCCTTAAAACCTTGCGGCCTTCCCTTGATGGTTGATATATCAAGTCAAGTGCCCAAATGCTAATTTTTAGGTTTCAAACCAGCGATGTATCCCTTCTAGACTTCCACACTACCCCTGCAACCACAATATGTTAGTTCTGAGTGTTGGAATTTCTAAGTCTAACTGTTAGAAACCCTTCATGTACTTTCTGATTGATTTTTGCCTACTTGTTCTGATTAATTAACAAGTTATTTACCATGTAAATACTGAAAATAAATACAAATACATGCTCAACACATTACAGATCATCAACTGAAGGAAACAAAACAAGCACACAAGTGACACCGTTGTTTTTGGACCAATGTCCCCGGAAAACCCAATACGGGAAAACCGGTGCAACTATCTGAGGGTTTTATTATTATGCAGTTTCTGAATACAATCTGGGTGCCAAAATTGGCTCACCCAACAGAGAATAATCTCGGCAGTAGTACCTCTCAGTCGAAGATAGATATTCCAGCTAAAACCCCGGATAAACAATCCCACAGCTCTCAGGTCCTAATCTACCCCACGAAATCTCCAACGTCCGCCTCTAGGGGCTGCGTCAACTCTTTCTGGCCCAACGTCACCCTAACTCGCCCTGCGTCAACCTTTGGAGGAAATGCGTCAGTCCTTAGAGCCTCTGTGTCACCCACATTGGCTCTTTGAGGCACTGTGTAGCTCTTGGCTGCCTCTGCGTGGGCCCTGACTGGCTCTACGCGATCCTCTAGCTAGCTCTGCGTCCCTCTCTTCCGGCTTCTGCGCTGATCCTCCTAGTACTATCTCTGCCTCTCTGCTTCTGTATTCACTGCCCTTCAGCTGCAACTCTGATCACTGCTTCAATTTCCTCAACAAACCCTACCCTAGAAAATCGAATTCTTGATCAACTCGGTGTATTTTCCAAGTAACCCCCAAGCCTTCTCTTATACTTTTCTCGTTGACAAATCAACGGCCGAGATTAAGTCCCTAATGAACGGCTAAGATTAATTCTGGTTTGATCCATGACTTTTGGACCCTTCTAACACAGTTTTATATTAATTCACATTAATATTTTATTTTCCTTAAGTTTAGTCTTAGGGACTCTATTAAAAATATTAATTATTTCAATATCTTCCAAACTGATTAGAATTTGCCCAAACCATTTCTGGGTATTGGAGATCTCATGTGCTTTAGCCTCTCCACCAATTTTTGTGGCTAGAGCACATCCCATGCTACCCTAAATCAACACTAAGATGAAATAAGGCTAGGAGAAGACAATAAGAGGCTTGTATCTAGGCTATATGAGACCACTATGGCTTGCTGCTAGCCTTGGGAAGACCCTCCAAGCGATCAGGCCTCAAACCAAGCACACAAAACCCTTGCAATGAGGGTATAAACATGCAAGAACCCCACCAATCAGCCCTAAAATGATATGCAATAAGAACCAGACCCTAATAGGTCTGCGACCAAGGGAAAAAAGGCCTCTAGGCCTTGCGACCAAGCCTAGAGGGAAGCTTTGAGGTATTTAATGAGTACCAAGTCCAAAATCAAAGAGAAAACCCTTGCCAAAAGGAAACGCTAGTCTTGCAGTCAAGCACAATTAGTACGAACAAATTTAATGAGCCCTTAGATGGATCAAAACCTACAAAAGCAATTTCCCAAATTAAAACCAATATCAGAACCTTTGCAACAATTTTACTAGGTCTACAAACAAGGTGAATTAGTATGAGGATCAGATTCAATAGTCTTGTGAGTCCTCCAACTCTTGTGGCTAGGGCTAGAAAGGTATCCAAGTGATTAAATCCAAAACAATGATGAAACCCTTTGCAAATCGTTTGGAGGAGGCCTGGAAAACCCACAGGCCAATCTTCAAATGTTATGAAATAATGCTCCGACCCTAGATCAACTTACGGACAAGGTAATCAACCTCTTAAAGGATTGCGAATAGGCACAAAAAGGCCAATTAGGCCTGATCCCTGCCCACTTTGTTCTAGCTATCTCCCAACAATAGGCTATGGAGGGTAGTCCCTATAGAAGATAGAAATGAAAGACAAGTTGGAAAACAATGAGTCCGAGAGACACAATTGAATGGTTAGCCACTTGGTTGATTTAGGAAGCTTCTAGAGATTAGATTTAGTTATCATTGAAACCAATGCTTTATGGAGTCAACTTACTTGCATTGTATCAATTAAGGACCAAATGACCGGATGAACAACCACTGCTTGAATGCTTAACTAATCTATATGCTGTGCAAATCCTAAGGCCCAGGTGAAATGCAAGAATCTTGGTTACTTTTAATTATATGCCTATTCTAGCTGGTTCCTTCCTCTCAACTATTTTGGAACTAGCCTCTAAAGTAGGTTGTGGGATAGAAGCCAATGGGAAACAAGCAGAGGCTTGATTAATGATACCTCCCCTTGTGTTCTAACCACCCGATGCCTCCGGCGTTGCAAAGATTTTGGCTCTGACGATTGCAAGGTCACCGTGTTAACAACTAAAGAGGTGCTAGGCTTCTCAAGTTAGGTGAGAAAGGTTGTCCAAAATGTCTTTCAACCAAGTTTATGCTTGGAGGTAAATTATTAGATGCAAGAATATTCTTGCAATGATATGCAAGGATGATGAGTGAGTTTTGCGTTAACATTGTTTATGTGATTCAAGTTCTTGATGTTGATTATCTTATAACAAGAGTACTTAATAATATATTGAAATACAATCTTAAACAAGACCCAAGTGCTCAATGGTACGAGTGCCAACAACCAACAAGAGATCTTCTTACAATAATTTCACAAAGATATTGACCAACAAGTGATAACAATGATAGCAATTTAGGAAACTTAGAGCATTTATCTAATTAGTCAATGATTTCCAATACAAGATGCCAATGACTAAAATTTAGCCCAAATCACTTCAACCATGAATAATTATGAATTGTAAAATTTTCTTACCCAATTTTAGAGACTTGTATTTGATTTGTTATCGCTGCAACCTTGTATTCAGAGGTTTACAATTTTATATCAACAATCAAGAAGTGATGCAAGATGCCAAAGATAAGTTAGAAAATCAATGCATTTATCTTTCAATGATATTCACTTGATTATAGGACTGCTTAAGCACTATAGATCAGATTTATTATGCTCAGATCAGACCTCAAAATGATGTATATCAGATCTGTAATAATTTAGAAAATCAGTGATTCAGTCCTTAATAAAGCAACAAGGTACCTAAATATTAATGCCAAATAAGCTCCAATGATTAGCTAATCAATTTGAGTTATTTTTGGATGACCTTTAGTCAATTTTGATGATTCGTATTTAGTTTATATGACTTCATAAATGGTTGTAGCAAACATATTAGATTTAGAAATTGCCCAACAGTCTTCAAAAAATAACTTATATGCAATCAATTTAACCACAAGATTAATGTTCAATTCCTTAAGCGACTTGTTAATGAATTTAGGCTTATTTTATGCCCTGAATACACTGCTGTAACAATTATATCAGTTCTGAAACTTTCAGATCAGACCCTTGCAATTTCAAATCAGACCTTGAAAATTATATGACAACCAACATACAGAAATAAATTTGATATATCAAACCCTTAAAATTTATTTTGATGTCTTGTATGAGTCATTAACTTAATGTGTGGACTCTTTAGGCTTGTATTATGATGATTATGCCATTAATATATCAATATATCATATTTGGTATAAATTATGCAATCAATTAAAATGAGAAATGAAGCCAATAAAAACAAACCCCAAGGCCTAATGGCCTATGCCAAGTTTGAAGATACGAGATAAATCACTCCTCAACATTCGCACTCACAAAATGTTAGCTCAAAACCCAAAGATCAAACTTTTATGACTGCTGCAACACAAATTATTAGAGATAAAATGCCAATCCCTTGAATAAACCTTTGTTTGCATTGAGATCTAGCCCTTGTAGGGCTTACGACCTTCTTAATGCTTGCAAAATAGGTCCCAAACACTAGCCTTTTAGGTTGAGTAAGGGCTAGGGCCTTCGAAAAATGGGTTTCTTCCCCAATTTGAAAATAAGCAACCTGCAAAAATGTGCTCGAAAACCCTAGACGTCTAGGGTTTTTAAGAGTTGAAAATTTCAGAAGTTTACTCATTTCTTTGATCCCTTGAGAGATTTCACTTGTATAAATAAAAAACAAATTTCCCAAAAAAAACCCAATATATACAAAAATAAAATAAAAACCCCAAGAAATTATATATAAGAAAAAATTAAAATGCAAAGGGGAGTGAATTATTTGCATAATAGAAAATACAAGGTGAAAGGTTAGTATATATAGACACAAATTAGAGAAGCTAATTTCAAATTTTGAATCTGGGATAAAAACATTACAAGTAAAATTTGAATTTCAAATTAAAAGTTAAATCTAATTAAAAAATTTAAACTACAAAATCAAAACTTAAATCAAATAAATATTTACAATTTTGAAATCTAAAAATTATTTACAAAATAAAATAAATCTAAAGAATATTTACAAGTATGCTAAAAACCCCAAAACATAAAATTTAAAATAAAACTCCAAACCCAAATAGATGCAAAACAAGGGTTAGAAAATTTTATTTACAAAAATTATTATACAAAAACAATTTACAAGTTATATACAAATATACAATGCTTGGAAATAAATACTTTTGAGTAAATAATTTTTTAAATGATGAATAATGGCCATAGATTAGATGTGTTTCAAAAGTTATGGTATTGCCCACAACCTTAGCGAAGTAAGAAAACCAAATAAGATTCTCGGAGCCCAAACAAGGTCGGTTTTCCTCCAAAGTCTGTGAACTTGGAGCCCAAGGGCTGGGGAACCTGCAAACTCTATATATTTTCTTCAAGAAAACTTGTTAGACATATGACGAATCAGATCAACTAAGACCCAAAATCTACCAATATAATGTTCTTAACTTCTTATCACCATCTAATGAATAAACAAAATTTAAAATTTTACGCACAATATAAGAAAGCATATACCCAACACATACCACAAATCATCGAACAAAGAACATCATGGACTGAACCCCAAAATCTTTTATTATGATGTTCCAAACATTCCCAACAGATCAGTGGAACAAAACCAGCATTACAGAATTACATAGACTAGAGTCAGAGCTTTCATCATGACTTGAGAAGCAAAATGGCCTCTAATTTATAGATAAATCCTCAAAGTGGAAAAGAACAGCTAGTTGGCTTGATCCCCGTCAAAATAATCTTGAACGTTGATAAATATCTGATCATCTTTTAATCTCCACCATTGAAAATAATTATTTTTGAGGAATTTTCGAATTTCTCATAAAACCCATTTTTTATTAGTCCAAAACTAATTATTTTGAACTAATTCCCTCAAAAATTTGATTTTGAATTAACCACCAAGGTCCAAGGGTCCAATTTTTCTTGAAATTTCTAATGTTCCCTTGGTGGGGACCTCCAAAAATTAATTTATTTTAGACTCACACATTTTTCCACTTGGAGAATTCATTTCTCTAACATTTTAATTTTGACTCTAAATTAATTAATTTTCTGGCTTAGGATTTACTTTTATTTTTGCCAGAAAAATTAATTAATTGACTCATGAGGGAATTAATTATTTTTCCACCCTCAAATATTTTAGCCATGGTTTTTAAGTATGAGGAACCATGCATTAAAATCATTTTTACATAAGATTTTACAAATTCAACCCTCAAAGGGGGAATACCTATTCGTTATAGACCCTTACAAAACTTACCAAATTCTGTCACACAATATGATCTAGTAGACCAAATGATCTGTAATAAAATGATTTAGCCAATTACCTTGAACTATTCCCAAATCACTCTTATAATAGACTCGACTAAAACACTAGGACTTACCTAAGGCTTTAACAATAAATTCCACACTACCTTTGGGTTGAGGCTGGAGGGAAAAACTTTGTTGATCATCCGTGTTTAGAAACATAGATAATCAGTGAAACGAAAAACCTCCTAGGATGAAATTTGTTGGCAAAATCATAGGCTTACCTAGGTCGTTACATAATTAATGGTCATACTAGCATCATTTACATTACAAATTTGCAAAATGGGTTTACAATGACATAATAATCTGCTGGCTGATGTTTCTGAACTTCTAAAAAAATGGTACAACAAATTCCTTGGAACTATGACAAAACGTGTGCAACACGACTGATAATAGTATTTTTCATTGATTAGGTCAGTCAAAATATTAAAAGCATAGGTTAGGCCAACAAAGTCAAAGAAACGACTAGGGTCCTTCTCATAGGCACACATCATTATGTAGAGTTGTTTTTGTGTTGACCCATGAAACTTGAGCATGAATTCCTTATCCATGTTCTCCAGTAAATCTTCGTAAAGCTCAACATATTTTTCCATATTCTTTTGTAATTCTTTAAGATCTTGATCACTGAGTTTGTTCAAATGGAGAGCCAAGGGTAATTTCTCTTTGATCATAATCCAATTTTCATGATTTTGCATATTAAGATCGAAAAGGGGTCATTGGGGTGAATTAAAATGCCTTGATAGATTCTTTCTTCACCCTACAAGCATTAAATTTGAAGTTCAATGAAGAACTAAGGCCTCATTCTTCCAATGAAGTCACCAAAATGATTGTCAATGATGTTGTAAGGTAAATAAAACACACGTCTTATGTCCCTAGCAATGGTGCCAAAATGTTACCGCTCAAACTAGCAAGGGTCCCAAGAAGGGATCCTATAGGGCATCTACTAGGTCAAGGGCAACAATGGAGAGATAGCCCAATGTGACCTCAGCAAAGGCTCCCTACGCTTTATAGAGTTTGACCGATGGGAGGAGATTCGGTATAGGAGGAATCACAATAATGGATGTGTCAATGAGAGGATAAAGGGTGATTCCCAACGCCTATTTGTAAAAGAGACTCAATTGTGTGGCTTTCTTGCTTGGGAAGCAAGGTGATAGGCTCTCTAGGAAGGAATTAGAGGATTCTCGAGGCTAGGGTTTGGGAATGTATTTTGTAAAGATGATCCGTAGGCTTAGAGATTCTTATGGGGATTTAGTCTTTATGGAATTAGAGTTGTAAAGTTCCAGGACCACATAGGACCAAGTGGACCCAAAATTAGGTCAAGGGTATGGAGTTGATCAACTAAGGAGGGGCTTGACCTAATTAGGGAAGAGAAGAGGCTCAAAGGACAAATTTTCCTTTGAGATTTGGATGCAATTATCCTAATGAGGTCACTAACCCAAAATCAACTTAAGGTAAGAAATGGTTGTGTCTAGGGCTTGCTATATCTCGGGATTCCATCGTCGCAATTGCTTGAAATTTGGAGGACCTCTTGAGCAAACCACAACGCAGTAATGGACAAATTTTCAAGGGTTTTGGATGGCTACAAATAATTTCCTGTGATGCCCTATGAGACCTTCTGGGGATAGGCCTAGAATTCGAAGAAACGAAGAAAATAATGTTATTTTGACAACCAAAGGGGTACGAGAATTAGTGCCTTATTGATTGGGCTTAATGGAGTCAAGATACACATAGATCATGAAATTTCGTGAGCTAAGGAGCCCTATTTGATCTTTGCTAGCCTCTCCAAGGGCAACAACTAGATCAATAGAGATTTATACTTCAAATTTGTGAAGGAGACAAAGTTTCGAGGTATTTAACCCAAGAGATGCCTCTAGGAAAATCACCCAATCCCTCAAAGGTTAACACATGCATTTAATCGCTTATTCAAGGTCCCAAAAGAATTTCGCATTACATTTAACCCATATAAGAATAAAGATAACAACATACATGCAGTTAACTAGTAAGATAACAAAAATAGCATCAAAATTTCGACTGACATGAGAGAGAGAGTATATCCATTTATCAACTTTGCATTAGAGAAGCTCCAAAGACAATAACGAAATCCAAACATCATAGTGCATCAAGGAAAGCTCCACAATTTATCTGAGCAAAAAGTGTGAAAATCTCATAAGAGATACTAATCCAATCCCAGTGATGATGATCAAAATGAATCACCTCACTTCTATTTATACAATCACTTAGGGATTCGAATGGCCTAATTTGGACTAATAATGCCCCTAAAATAAAATAATGTGCATAATAACAATACTTTTGGTGACAAGCCCACCAAGTAACTCAATAACATAATAAGAAGCCTCTCAAGAGGGTCGAATGATCAATAAAGTGAGTCATTGGGCCTTTGAGGAGGCCTAATGAAGTCCTGAGTGTGCCATGATGAGAGAATGGATCTCAAACATAATGGACAAGGGGTTGGCCCCTTGTTTTCCAAGCAAGAACTTGTGGTGCTCCCAAGTGGGTATGGGCGCACAAGGACATCCTCATGGGTCTCCAAGTGGATCAAAAATGCCTGTAGACCATCTGAAGGGTTAAGATGTTGACATAAGCCCTCCCTCTGCAGCGGGAGACATCCTTTGAACCCTAAAACATCTGCCAAGTGTATGGTGCAAGTGTTGAGCCGGCTGGGCATGGTGTACCAGGTGCATCACCCTCATCCAAAGGTAGAACATGAGCAATCAATGAGTGGTGTTGGGGATCCATGAAGTACTCTTTTCTATGGTGGAAGCTCACGACTCTCAATGCTGACCTTACAAGTGCCAATGTGGCCCTTTGGAGGGCTAGGACCCTGTATAGGGAGACCAAGCCCAAAATAGAGATCCACCTGCAATCCTGCATAAGATCCAATGTGTCTCTTTGCCTTACAATACAAAAAATCATTAGAATAATTAAGTACATGAGCTTACAAGTCATGGAATCAATGGGGCACGTCATGGCGACATGCTCTTCCATAGTGGGCTTTGGCATGTACAAGTGTCTCCGAGCTCAACAGAGGTTTAATCGAGGACCCCATTAGGTGGTCTCAACCTTTAAAGGGGGTGACATATCCATGGTACATCCTTCAAGTGGCAGGTGGCAAATGATATAGTAATGGAATAGAGTGGGAATCAGGGAAATCAGCCAGACCACATGTCATGGTATAAGGTTAGCTATAATAAGAGAAGCCCACACCTAGGTATATGAGTGTAGGAGGGAGCACATCATGGTACATGAGTGATTCTTTTATTTTTTCCATCCTTCATATGCCTTTTGCCTTTAATTGATTTTTCATCATAACTGCACGAGGCTTTAGGGGATGAGAGCATGATGTATAGTATATAAAGTGGATACCCCCTTAAGGTGGGGCGGGTCATTGCCCACTAGGGGTTGGGACAATCATGGGTTCCTTAATGATGGAGGGGGCTCATCTAGGGCCCATAGGAACCGGGGTGTTGGCCATGGATAAGGGGTAGAGCTCATGTTTGGCTTTTGCCCACGTGTTAAATTTGTATGTCCCAACCATCTTTTGCATTTTGTGGTACATTTCCTATTGAGAGTGGCCAAATTATGCTTTTTTTTTTTTTTTTTTAGCTACATCAACCACCGAGGGATCGTTCCAGGCCTGACCCAACGTGTGGATAAGGGGAGGAGGAGGCTCCCTATGTGGACCTAGTGGACACATGTGGATCTAGATGGGGAAAGAGATGAATGGGGCTAAAATGAGTACGAGGGTAATATATGTGGTGTTGTGAAGAGGGACCACACAACCAAAAATCGAGATTTCCCATGTAGTGCCAACCCTAAAGTTAATGGCCAGTAAAGGAGATTCCATGGGACTAGGATACAAGGTTAACCATGAAATCGGGTAGTGGAGACAAGAGTACAAACCTAACCCACTCTTTCCACTGAATCCCCCCACCAATCCATGCCCAAAAGTGCCCCTAACAAGTAAGGAAATTCACTCAACTATACCAATGAAAAGTCATACCTTTGGGGTTGGGAGGCCCACCTTCAAACATTCAATTATAAAAAGTAGGTGAGGGACCACATGGCTGACTCAGGTGGTGGAGATAATGGCACATCGAGCTATCTGGTGGCTGCAAGGGGCTGTTGGCTGAGGACCATCTAGTAGAATTTTTTTCTCTTATGCACACTACCCACAGGTGGTGGGTAACATGACTCACCTAAGGCCTTGTCAACAAATTCCACCCAATCTTTGGGGTTGTAGCTAGAAGAAAAACTTTTTCGATTATGCGTGTTTACAAACACACACAATTCGGGGAGGTTAAAAAACATCCTAGGATGAAATCCTTTGCCAAAATCAGAGGCTTACGTAGGTGTTGTTACATAATTAAATGGTCATACTGACATCATTTACAATAAACTTTGTAGAAATTGGGTTTACAATGATGAATGATGGCAACTGATGACTTCGATCTTCGAAATTTTTTCTCCGCTTCTTTGTACTCTTCTTTTTCAACTGTTGACAAAGTGTGGTTAACAAAACCCATGGTGTGGGCTTTGCACCCAAGCATGTGGGTGTTAAACCACGAGGAGTATTGGGCATGTGATGATTTGAGATGATAGAGGACCCCAAGAGCAACGAGGAGCATGGAAAATCACTCAAATCTAAGATGTCTGTAATGAGATATGAATTTTTAATTGTAGTTGTGGGTTAATGTGGCACCTAAAGGAGGTCAGCTTGATGCGTTAGAGTACCACAAGTTATCTTGTTAACATCACATGAATTGATATAAATTGAGGTGAGTTTGGGTTCATTTAGTAACATCCATCTAAGAGTGCATTCATCTCATATAAAATATATCTGAAGAAGCCGAGCTCTAGAGGAGGAAAAGTGTGTTTGGTTGAGTTTGACATTTGTAAGAGTTGCTACAGAAGGACAACCGCAGGCTTGAGGACAAATCTGGGCTTGTTTTGTGTGGTTTTTTTGTAGGTCCAAATTCTGAGCAGAAGAAAGTTGTTGCCTTGAGTCAAGTTTTGATTGTTTGTGGATGGGTTTTGAGGGTTGTCCACCTCTGTTTTAATGAGCTGCAACCCTAGTCTTCATTGCAATCCTCGCCGAAGTACTGCAGGTGAAGTTTGAGAGGGTTGAGGCCCTTAAAAACAAGAACAAACATCAAAAGGGAGCAACGAAGGGAAGTAGGACTATTTGGGAGAGAGGCCACAACCTTTAGGTGATTGTTGGAGCTGTTTTGAGGGTTGCAACAAACAATGTTAGGTGCCCTAACCAGTGAGGAGCTACAACAACATGCACAAATAAAGGTATGTATTTATTTGATGTATTTGTGTTAAAGTTGGCAACTAGGGCCGTGGGTCATCTTATTTATAGCAGCTGATATTTTTCTTGGATCCCTCTCATTGAGAGGTGTTAGATTGATCTAAGATCATTCGATTCTGATAAGTATTCATGGAGTTATGAATTTATTTATGTTATAAGACAATTCGTCAAGGTTGGCCAACAACCAAATAAACCCCACATGTGCTCAACGTTTTAGTATAAAAGGAGATGATTTGAGAGTCATTTCTCACACACACTTCTATCTTGATTTCTCTCTCCACTTGTTTTGGGTTTTAGTGGAAGAGAAATCTAGGAGTGGAAGCCCTAGATGTTGGAGGAAAAGAGGCAACCCTAGATGCAAATGGAAGGCAGCCCTAGACGTAGACTAAAGCGTGCCCTAACGCAGACCTAAAGTCTGCCCTAAACGCTGGTCTAATCTAGCCCTAAATGCTAATCTAATTCAGCCCTAACGTAGTGAAGTTTATGGGCCGCAGTGAGGGTTTGCTATAGGTGACAACGTGGTAGGTAAGGGTTGTTCAAAGTGCATAATGCTGGGCAGATTAGGCCAAGGAACAACTGTGTGGACAACAAAGTCATAACTGCAATATAAGGGGTCAAAGGAACAACGTGGAGGCTGCCCTAGACAACGTAAAGGGGATGAAGGGACAGCGTGACCTTAGCCGTAATATGAAGGAGCTGAAGGGACAGCGTGGCCTTAACTGCAATAGAACAAGGCCTAAAGAAATAACGTAGGTATGGAGCGTTATCCCCTTGGAGAACCGCAATCTTTAGAAGGTTGCCTTGCTGATTTGTATGGAAGATAAGGGCTGTAGGGTGATGCCTATCCAGTGATGCAGTGTAGTAGTGTAGCGTGGTGGAACAACATATGCCAGCAAGGTTACATGGTGCTGCAAACTAGCAACAAAGTAAATATATAGCTGGGCTACATGGTGCTAGAAAGATGCATGGACAACAGACTACATAGTGTTGCAAAGTCACATAGGACAACATCAAGGTATAGCTACTATGTTGTGACAACAGTACTAATAGGACAAAAAAGGACATAGTGCTGCTAACATGCATGGGACAACAAGGTGACATAGTGCTACTAACATGCATGGGACAACAAGGTGACATAGTGCTACAATGCTACTAACATGCATGGGACAACAAGGACATAGTGATGCTAACATGCATGGGACAATAAGGTGACATAGTGTTGCTAACATGCATGGGACAACAAGGACATAGTGCTGCTAACATGCATGGGACAGCAAGGTGACATAGTGCTTCTAACATGCATGGGACATCAATGTGACATGGTGTTGCTAAGACACATGGACAACAGCCAAGTTGTCAAGACATATGGGACAGTTGCAAGGTATGGCAAGGCAAAGTGAGACAACAACTGTGACATTGGCAAAAGGCACATGGTAGAGCAGCAAGCATGGTACAACAACAAGCATGGACAACATGGCTATCATGGACAACATGGATAGCAGTGGCAAGCATGGTGCTGCAAGCACATGAGACATGCAATATGACAACATGGTTCAATCATGGTACATGGGACAACAGTGCAACATAAGGTGCAATAGTCATGAGGTCCAGCATTGCGATGGTGGGTGCAACATGGTGCAGCATGGTGAGGTGCAACATGATGACGAGATGCAACACAATGAGAGGTGAAGGAGTCACCTTGGAGAATCAGTTGAAGTAGTATATTTCCAATTGATCTCATGTATCATCTTCCTAGAGATGATCTCTGCTCTTATCTAGAGTCAAATTGTTGACTTCTATTGTAAATGTACTATCTCTCTCTCTCTCTGCTGAACTATTGAAGAACATAAAAGAAGAATTGATCAAGGGTTTCCCCACATTGGGGTTTGTCCCTGGCTAGCGCCACATCTTGTGTCCTCTTGTCTTAGCTTGTCTTCTGCGATTTATGTTTATGTTCTATTTGCAATTTACTTTAATGCTGCTGTGATCGCTAATCTGGGAAAGATATTGAGCTAACTCTAAGCATAGAACATACCTAAAATTAACATGGTATGAGAGCTGAGGTGAAGACAAAGCCCAAGCAAGAGTGAAAGAGCAATCACCGAAGACAGTTGGGAAAGGACAAAAGGATCAATGAATTCCTCATCCCTCTTCAAATTCACCAAGGGTGAAGTTGAAGCAGAGAATATTATCAGAATGGCACAGTAGAAGTTTTTGATGGCCTAAAGATCACTTCAATGGGAAGTCTGGATCTAAGGGTGGAAAGAAAGGCAGATGCCTTGTTTGCAATAAGTTCGGCCATTATGCAAAGGAGTGTCTGAATGGTAGGAACACATCACTTGATGATGATAACAATCATTCCAGGGACATCTTCAATGATCAGAGGAATGACAGGTAATGCAAGTCATTAAGGAAATGGCCGACTATTCAAAGAAAACAAGGAACCCTAGGTATGAAGAATCAAATGTTGTTTCTAATAAGATAAAGAAGCGTTATCTTGTATTGGCCCTCTCCTTCAAATTCTGTGGGGATCTGGCTTATTGATTATAGTGCTTCAAGACACTTCATCGGATATAAGGTTGCTCTCTCAAATTTGGTAAGAGATGGAAATGATCGTGGGATTATACTTGGAGCCGATGCCACCTATCCAGGAAAGGGTGTAGAAAATGTTACCCCTCAATTGAATGAGGGTAACTCGATTCATTTCCAGAATCTCTTTTATGTATCTGATCGCAAGAAGAACCTGGTGTCCATTTTGGCAATGGAAGTCAAAGGTTTCGGGGTGGCATTAATCGATGGAAAGGTACGCGTTTGAAAATAGAATTTTCAAAGATGTTTTTTTTCATGGGTTCAGGATTGGCAATTTGTATCAAGTTGTAGGATGGTCCATTGGGGATCATGTCAATTGACATATCTCATCTATAACACCGGAGGTCTACTTATGGGGCCCTACCCGATGTGAGTTAGATGGTGACAGGGATGCCTGAATTCAAGAAGAGCATGAAGGTACATGTCTGATATGTACCGAAGGAAAATCTTACAAGGGGACCATTCCCCTTATGTAGCAGGACCACAACTTTGGAACAACCCAAGGAGTTTGAGATTCATGATTGGGAATCTCATGTTTACAGGTGGAATATAGCCCTCTATGGCTTGAAGAAAAACACCCCGGGCATAGTATGAGAGGATTGATAGTTGTCTGATGAAGCTGAGATTCACTAGGAGTGAAACTGATCCAAACCATTGCTCGAAGGTTATGGATGATAGAGCTTTCATACCAGCACCTTCTAAGGATTACCTATTTCTGACAGGTGCAGACTCTCTCATTTGCAGAAGTAAGAGCGAGTTGGATTTCGGATGTGGAACGATAAACTGCAAGCCCGTGACTACCTCGAGGATCTTAACTTTCAGAAGTTATATGATAGTAATGTCAGACCAGATTTGGGAAATGCCTCTGAGTTTCATAAACTCATTCGCGTTGATGTTCTTGGTGAACTTCCATCCGGACATATGTTTTGCAGTTAGTATGATGAGCTCATATATGGTTGAGCCTCATTGGATTGGTGCCAAGAATCTTCTGAGATATCTACGGGGCACAATCTCTCATGAATTGAGATACACTGCCGGAAATGTGACGCTACATGATTATTCGATTGCTGACTAGGCAGATAGTGTGGAGGATCATAAGAGCACTTCTGAGTGCTGGTTCTCTTTGGATTATGCTTCGATATCATGGATGAGCAGGAAGCAGAAGTCGGTTGCTATAAGCATTGCCAAGACTGAATACATAGCTACGAGTATGATCTCGTATGAAGTTGCCTGGTTGTGGAAGCTCTTCAGTGAGCTGTTTGTACACATGATGGATATCATCGTGATCTTCTGTGTCAACCAGGGGGGATTCGATTGTTGAGGAATCTCGTATTCTATGATTGCTCCAACAGATAGACATCAGATACTACCCTATCAGGGATATGGTACGTCGATGAGTGAGGAGGCTCCATCGCATTGAGACTGATGTACAGGTCGCAGACATTCTGTCAAAGCCTCGGGGAAAGGTCAAATTTGTGACTTTCCCGAACGACTTGGAGTTGTTGAGAGACCCTCTTATGAGGGTCCTGCATGTTGCATGCATTGAGCTCTGGGAGCTCCGGGGGGCTTGGAGTACTTACTGGAGCAACTCGCGACCATAGGGCGACTCACCCTCCCCTAATGGTGCACTGTGTACAGGGTGAATGGCTGAACCTTCCCCTATGATACCCCGAGGCGACTTAGGGATAGGATGAATGGTTCTCTTGTCGAGGCATCCTACCCATGCAGTCTGAGACTCATGGGAAGTACCTCTCATCTGGCCAATGAGCAGGGAAATGGGGTTAGGGACCATAGTAGTACTATCGATGGATGCATCGTTGTATCTACCATACTCCTACGCTAGGATGACTTCCATTGATCTGGGATCAACATGAGTTGTGATATTGATCTGGATCAATAACATGACTTTGGGTCAGTAGAGAATGGTATAGACATTCTTGATCCAATTCTTCTTCTTCATGGTTTAGCAGAGCAGAGTAGTGCAAGGGCACTGATGGCAAAGGATAGTACAGTCAGACATATGATCAGCGGATGGAGTTCTCCCTAGTTGAGAGGGAGTGTTTAAAATTGGCAACTAGGGCAAACTCCATGTGGGTCATATTATTTATGGCAGTTGATATTTTTCTTGGATCCCTCTCATTGAGAGGTGTAGGATTGATCTAAAGATCATCCAATTCTGATAAGTATTCATGGAGTTATGAATTTATTTGTGTTATAAGACAATTCGTCAAGGTTGGCCAGCAACCAAATAAACCCACATGTGCTCAACGTTTTAGTATAAAAGGAGATGACTTGAGATTCATTTCTCACACACACTTCTATCTTGATTTCTCTTTCCCCTTGTCTTGGGTTTTAGTGGAAGAAAAATCTAGGAGTGGAAGCCCTAGACGTTGGAGGAAAAGAGGTTGCCCTAGACGCAGATGGAAGGCAGCCCTAGATGCAGACTAAAGCGTGCCCTAACGCAGACCTAAAGGCTACCCTAAACGCTGGTCTAAGCCAGCCCTAAACGTTGATCTAATTTAGCCCTAACGCAATCAAGTTTATGGGCCCAGTGAGGGTTTGTTGTAGGTGATAGCATGGTAAGTAAGGGCTGTTCCAAGTGCATAATGCTGGGCAGATTAGGCCGACGAACAGTTGTGTGGACAACGGAGTCATAGCCGCAATATAAGGGGTCAAAGGAACAATGTGGAGGTTGCCCTAAACAATGTAAAGGGGCTGAAGGGACAGCGTGACCTTAGCTGCAATATGAAGGAGCTGAAGGGACAACATTGCCTTAACCACAGTAAAACAAGGCCTAAAGAAATAGCGTAGGTATGGAGGGTTATCCCCTTGGAGAACCGCAGTCTTTAGAAGGCTGCCTTGCTGATTTGTATGGAAGATAAGGGTTGTAGGGTGATGCCCTATCTAGTGATGCAGTGTAGTAGTGTAGCGTGGTGAAACAACACATGGCAGCAAGGGTACATGGTGCTGCAAACTAGTGCAGCAAAGTAAATATATAACTGGGCTACATGGTGCTGGCAAGATGCATGGACATCAGGCTACATATTGCTGCAAAGTCACATAGGACAGTAGCAAGGTATAACAACTAAGTTGCAGGAAACGGGGAAATTGGTATGAGTTTCAGAAACGGGCACGGGTAAGAAACGCGACCTCCCCAAATTTTGGAAACGGGGAAACACGAATATATATATATATATATGTGTGTGTGTGTGTGTGTGTAATCATAAAGCATACATGATACATTATAATTGATTACATTTGAACATTATGATTAAATTTACATCACATTTACTCATGAATGATCACATAATGAAAATAAAAATATCGGAATATCCAAAAGCAACCTTTATTATATTTTCAAATCTCAAAATTAGCCTTTATTATATATTAATATATGAGGCTGCAAGTACAATAAAGACTATAAGGCTGCAAGAACTATAGAGACAAAAGACTAATCTTCATCAAAAATAGAAGTAGAGCAATGCTCAACAGTGGATGGTGGCGCTGAAGAAGATGATGGGCCAATTTCACTTCCAGGCTGGACCTCAATATTCAGGGCAGCAAGAGAGAGATCCAAATCAAGACTTTCTGCATCCACATCCCATTCTTTAGAAGGACCACTGTTGTATTCTGGACCCCTATGAGATGCAAGGCGAAGGTTGGAGTGCACATAAACAAGATCCTCTGCCTTCTGTGAGCCCAACCTATTGCGCTTTACAGAATGAATAAAACCATAGGTGCTCCAATTCCTTTCTGCTGATGAAGAGCTTGCCACTTGTGAAAGAATACAAATGGCAAGGTTTTGCAAATGTACACCCTTTGCTCCTTGACAAATCCACCACCTAACTGGATTCGTGGTGCTTCTCTCCTCCAAAGCTAATATATCTGCATAATCATCTATTCGTGCAACAAAACTGGAAAATTCTTCGGTTACCTCCCTGTGTAGATGAGAAGGAAACATTCTCATAAGGGCTTTTTTCACCCCTTTAGCCACCTCTCTATCCTTATGGGGTGCCTTGCTCTTCCCATTGTTTTGAGCAATAAGCTCCTCATCATAAAATTTGGGGTTCAAGGCATGTGCTAAAGTGTGCAATGGAGTGTTGAAATTGTTCCACCTATCAACAATGATTTTCTTGACTAAACCAGAAAAATGATCATCAACAAACAAAAGTTGTGGAGACTCTTGCGAAATGATTTCCATAGTTTTCTCAATCATGGAATCCATGCCATCATATACCTCTTCTAAGAAAGGTTGGTCAGTGTTAGCACTCTGAAGAAGCTCAAATGCAGGGGTTGTGAACTTTAGCAAGAAATCTACTTTTGCTCTACTAATCCTCATCAAGGCACAATCTACGCACCATATATCCCCGCTCTGAATCTGTTTGTCTCCACTAAATCCAAAGTTGACTCACCACCATAGAAATTAATGCATGCTTAACCTCAACAAGCGGTGCAACATCAGTGAGTTTGAAGCATATCTTGTCTCAACAACTTTTAACAACAATTTGGAGTACTCTCGAAATATGCCCTGAGATTGGTGGTGGTTGGTGATGAATTTGACAATCTCCCTTGCTTCCCCTGTGATTTACTTTATCCAGAAAACTTTTTTGTCGATCTCCTCTAAGATTAGATTCAGATTATGGACAATACATGGTGTCCAAAAGATGTGGTCATACCTCCCCTCAATAATTAAACTTGTAGCTTTGCAAACTGGTGCATTATTTGTGATAACTTGCACCACCTTGTTAGGCCCTATTTGTTCAATAGCTTTTATAATAACATCAACAATGAACTGTGCATCTTTTACCTCCCCTGAGCAGTGTTCCGCCTTGATAAACATTTCTCCTTTGGGGGAAGTGGCAATGATATTTCTCATGGTCCGCGCCTTGTATCTGTCCATCCATCTGAGGTTGTGGTAACCCTAGAGCTACTCCAGGAAAAATGAATTGGTGATAAAATATCCTCCACAAGATCCTTCTCATTTTTGAGAAGCTGAGTTATGACTTTCTCATAGGTGGGCCCCTTGTACCCTTGAGGAGCTTTGTTAACTGCCTTTATCATATCTTGCTAGTAAGGAGAGCGAACAACATTGAATGGGATACCACATGCATAAATGCACCTAGCCACTATGGAATTAGTTTCTTCTCTCACTTGCACATTCACCAATTTAGCAATTCTGCTATCCTGAACTGAAGGGGATGCCCCTCTAGTATTTTTGGGTGCTGGTTGTTCATGTTGTTGAGTGGCACTGGATCTCCTCTTTCTTGCTTCAACTACAATCCTTGGCTCAATGTTAGATGGAGCTTGAGGAGTAGCTTGAGTAAGCTCATCATGCCTTCTCTTAATAACATCTGCCTCATCTTGCTCTCTTTGATATGCCCTCCTTGCCAATGGATCCGCTATTTTTGTGCAACCCACAACCCCCTGTCATTCTCCATGCAAACGATGTGCCTTCACTTTTGGGTAGGATCCCTTGTACGAATTATTGCAAAGATTATATCACCATTCCCATGAGCTAGCACCTCCACATTTTTGAAGTTTCTGAACATGCCTCCAAAGAGGATAATATTCAACCCTTGGGTTGGCCCTAGGGCTTGAACTTGCAGCTGCACTTTGGTTAGAAGCCATTGTTGCGAAAAAAAAAAATTGTAAATAAAAAACGTTTTTCATATTTTTGGCAGCATAAACCCTCGAAAAATTGAAGAAATAGTAGGAAAAAAACTAAGAAAATGAATGTTGCTTACCCAAATTAATTTTTTGTAGTTGAAGCTACCCTAAAATGCTAGAAAAGACGAGAAATATGGCTGTAGTTGAACCAAAAAGCCAAGAATGCCGTAGCCGAAAACTCTGCACTCCAAATCTGCTACTGAAATCTCTTTCTCTTGCTGCTGAAATCTCCTTTGCTCACTGTTGAAAACACCCTAGCTGAAACCACTGCTCTCTTCTTCTCTTCTCCTTTGCTAAAATCGCCAATCTCTAAGAGAAACGACTTGCTCAATTGTGTGATGAGAGAATGAGGCGAAGGTCACTTTTATAACTTGAGAGAGGCATCTAGAAGCAACTAGAAGCCACTTTAGTCAACCAATTAAAAAATAGAAAACAAAATAATAAAAAATAAGAAAAAGTCAATGTGCATGGGGAAACTCTGCCGTATGGCTCGGAAACTTGTTTCCAGCTGTACTGGCCATGTTTCCTCCTTGAGAAATGGGCCAGTATGGCTGGAAACGAGTTTTCGGGCCGTACCATACAGGTTTCCCCGTTTCCATATGGAAACGAACCCTGGACCCACGTTTCCTGCAACTTAGTATAACAACTATGTTGGGACAACAGTACTAATAAGACAACAAAGGACATAGTGCTGCTAACATGCATGGACAACAAGGTGATATAGCGCTGCTAACATCCATGGGACAACAAGGACATAGTGATGCTAACATGCATGGGACAACAAGGACATAGTGCTGCTAACATGCATGGGACAACAAGGTGACATAGTGCTGCTAACATGCATGGGACAACAAGGTGACATGGTGCTACTAAGACACATGGACAACAATCAGGTATGCCAAGACATATGGGACAGCTGCAAGGTATGGCAAGACAAAGTGAGACAACAGCTGTGATATGGCAGAAGGCACATGGTACAACAACAAGCATGGTACAATAGCAAGCATGGACAACATGGCTATCATGGACAACATGGATAGAAGTGGCAAGCATGGGGCTGCAAGCACATGAGACATGCAATATGACAACATGGTTCAACCATGGCACATGGGACAACAGTGCAGCATAAGGTGGAGCAGTCATGAGGTCTAGCATTGTGATGATGGGTGCAACATGGTGCAGCACGGTGAGGTGCAACATGATGACTAGATGCAACACAATGAGAGGTGAAGGAGTCACCTTGGAGAATTAGTTGAAGCAACATGTCTTCAATTGATCTCATGTGTCACCTTCCTAAAGATGATCTATGCTCTTATCTAGAGTCAAAGTGTTGACTTTTGTTGTAAATGTAGTATCTCTTTCTCTCTCTGTTGAACTATTGAAGCACATAAAATAATAATTGATCAAGGGTTTCCCCACATTGGGGTTTGTCTTTAGCTAGCGCCAATCTTGTGTCCTCTTGTCTTGGCTTGTCTTCTGCAATTTATGTTTATGTTCTATTTGCAATTTACTTTAATGCTGATGTGATTGCTAATCTGGAAAAGATATTGAGCTAACTATGAAAATTGAAATAAATTACTCTAAGCATAGATCATACCTAAAATTAACAATTTGTGAACATGAGTCATTGATAGTTGGATGGTTATGGTATTGGACAACTTGTGGTTGGTGGAGGGAAACAAGTAGGTGTCCAAAGTAGCCCTAGAGCAATTGACAAGGACTTTGGACAACTGTGAGTTGGGTGAAGTGTTGGTAACCTAAGTAGCTCTTTGATGGACTAAGGAGGCTACTAGAGGAGGCAGATTGGAGCTCAAGTTTTGGCTAGCGATAGGATCAGATTGTTGGAGCCTGTGTTCATCATTAGAGAAGCGACATTTGATGGTGGTATGTGGTAGCCCTCCTGCCTTGTGTTAGTCTTCATTGGAGCAACGCAGGAAGACTATAGTGGAAGGAAAACCCTAAGAAGCTGAGTAATAATAGTGGGCTGTTGTGAGTTGTTCATAAACAGAGTTGTGAACAACTCAACAAGAGTCTCGATGTGTTGATGCGTTGATGGACAAACAATCAACGAGAGAGAAGATTGGATAGCCGAGATTTAGTGCCCAGATGGACTTGGAGCATTGATAGAGGCAGGTGTTGCAAATTGGGAGCAAAGGACCTGCAAGTGTACAAGATATGACAAAGAAGCTGTCATTGTTGACTACATCAATTAGACCGTCAAGTTATCTTGTATATTGTATTCTTGTACCTGTGGATATTTGAGGGCCATTATCCCTGCTGCATGAGCCCTAGATTGTTCTATTATTCAGTTGGATTAATATAACGAAGATTGGGTTATTGTACAAAATTGTGTAAAAAGTTATGTATATTTTGTGCACTAGTAGATTTACTGTTGTATATTATTCCCCTATACAAAGTAAGCTTCGTTGTCATTCTTGGTTTGCTAGTGTCAGTGATTTAAGATTCTATCCTATACATTAGGATCATGGGGAAACAACACCTATGATAGGGGAAGCCCATACTTGGGTGTATGAATGTAGGAGGGAGCAATCATGGTACATGAGTTACCCCGACCTTTGTTTTTCCACCCTTTTTCATATGCATTTTTCCTTTTATTGATTTTTCTTTTCATAACTGCTCGGGGTCCAAGGGATGAGAGCATGATGTTTAAGATGTAGCAGTGAATACCCCCTTTAGGTGGGACAATTCATTGCCCACTAGGAGTTGGGACAATCATGGGTTCCTAAATGATGTAGGGTGGCCAATATAGGAGGCCCAAAGAACTTGGGTGATGGCCATAATGATGGGGTAGAGCTCACACTGGCTTTTGCCCATGCACTAAATGCTGATTTCTGGTAGCATCGGATGTGGTCTTAGCCTCAAAATTTACAGGGAGGCTTGGACACTTGTATTCCACAATGCTCAGAAATTGTTTTGGGAAATTCCACTCGGAATCAGTTTTATTAAAATAATTAATTATTTTTAATGGATGCCTAAGCCTAAACTTAAGAAATTAAAATAACTAAAGGGTATTAATCAAACTGTGGGTGAAACTTCTAAAAAAAGACGAGGATCAAGCCAAAATTATTTTGAGCCATTGATTAAAATCTAATCTAGGTTGTTGGTTCTCAACAGAAGGATTATAAGAGGAGGCTTGATGGGCATTTGGAATACACATCGATTGGGAGATTAAAGATCTAATGTCTGAAGAGAGCAGCACAACTGCTGCTAGAGAGAGATTCGAAGTGATTTCTTGCAGTGAGGGGCAGGGATAGTTCCAGTTGGAGATTTCTCTTGATCCGGGAATACTCAGTAGAGGAGGCAGAGAGAGTTTCGGGAGAGGTAGCGTAGAGGCTACACTAGGCAGTGTAGGTTGAAGCAGAGGCAGCATAGAGCCTTGAGGAAATTCGTATTTTTGCTAGAGAGATGGATTTTGTGAAGTCGGAAGTTGGGGTGTGAGATTGAGAGGACAAAATCGAAGTCTTAGAGGCAAATCGATCAACAGAAGGGGTGATGCTGTCCCTAGATGCTGTGACACTGGGCCTATGCAGAGGCAGCAAGGGACAAGCCATTTTGTGGTTGGATTACTCAGGATCGCCAGTGACAGTGTGAGGTATTTATCACTAATCTTCTGTCAGTCATATTCTCTGTATTGGATAGCCAACAAGCCATCTAGAGATTGTATTCAAAAAACTACTGCTTAATAATAAAAAACCCTCAGCTGTTGCACTGCTTTTCCCACACTAGGTTTTTCCAGGGACATTTGTCCAAAAATAATTGTGTAGATGTGTGTGATGTTTATTTCTCTCCTGTGCTATATTTATTTTCCACAGTTTTTATTTGCGTAGCTGCAGTGTACTTAATTCAACGTTTGCCGTAGCAAACACCAAGTAAATTGTTTAATTGAATTAACAATTAGAAGAATTAACATCAGTTGTTGTAGTAGGAATTCGGTAACCGATTTTTCACATGGTATCAGAGCATAGATCGTGAGCAGAAAAGCTCAGAAGCAGAAAAGAAGAGGAGTTTGAAACTACTACAGAGGCAACAATTCGAATCCCCAGTAGGTAGCATAGTCCTTGGGCCAGAAGGTTGAAGTTTTGAGGAGAAATCAATTTCTCTGAGTGAGTCGACAGTGAAATTCGATCTCTAGAACAAAGCTTTCCAGAGGCAGAAGTGAGTAGCGTATTTTTCCTTGCAGAGCATATCTTTAGCTTGGACGCAGATATTTTGCAGCAGTTGCTGATAGAATAGCGTCAGTGGGAGAGAGAGAGACACTGTTGAAGGAATTCTTTTGCAGACGACTTCCACCTAAGAAGTCCAAATTCTCATTTGTTGAGTAGCAACACGGAGCAATAGATCTACTAACTCCAACAGGGAGTGCGTAGGCCAGCCCAACAGGGACGCAACGGAGAGAGGAGGTAGTTCGATAGTTCGTTGGTAGAGATGGCAGCTAATGGGTTGCGAGATCAGGATCGGTTGGAGGGAGCATCCAACTATGTGATATGGAAGGCAAGGATCTCATGCCTTCTTGATGAACACGATCTCAAAAACCTACGTCGATAGTGTGGTAGCTGTAACTGCAGACCAGATCCGCTCAAGAAGTACAAGGCCAAGATGGCGAATGCCAAGAGGTTGATCCTCGATGGAGTGAGGGATCATGTAGTGTGTCACATTGCCAGCAAGGATATTGCTCCGCAAATGTGGGAATCATTGGCCATGCTATACAAAGGATCTTCCGAGCAGCGGAAGATGTACTTGGAGCAAAAGATGAGATCCATGCAGAAGCAGAAGGGGGACACATTGATCCGTTCCTTATGAAGCTTCAGGAGATTCGAGACTTGTTGGCAGCTGTGGGGTCAACACCTCAGCCTACCGAGATGGTGAGGCTGTCCCTAAATTCAGTCTCAGAAGAATGGAAAGTGTTTGTCCAGAGCATCTTGGGCAAAGAGAGATTGCCAGATTGGGAAGGGATGTGGGCCGCTCTTCAACAGGAAGATATGAGGACAGACTTAGTCAAGAGCAAACTTTTTGGTAGTAGCAACAGCAGTGAGACGAAGCCAAAGGAGGAGGATGAGAATGCAACCCTTGCATCTAAGGGGCAACAGGAGCAACGAAAAAAGAAGAAAGATGTTTCGAAAATGAAGTGCTTCTAGTGTGGCGAACTTGGTCACTACACTACACAGTGTCCTATCAAGAAGGACAAGGATGAGAAGCATGATTTGAAGGCTACATCCACATAGATCGAGGAGTCTGCCATGATTGCCCAACGCTGGGGTGATCTAGAACTGTAGTTTGAAAGAACTGTAGATGGGCAGGATCCTTGAGGAGTCCACCTCTTAGATCAATACCTTGCTATGGAAGTCTAGACCAGAAGTAGCAGGATGAACTAGTGTCAGTTGGTGAAGAGGACTGTTGGAGTGATAGTTGCAGTGGCTAGGAGCGCCAGAGACTGAGCAGCGCAGAGCTAGAGTTGGCAACAGTGCAGTTGGCAGAGAACAAAGTTAGCAACAATGTAGAGGCTTGAGAGGGTCAGTGCAGAGACTAGCAACAACCAGAACTCCAGCAACAGATACATCATACTGAACACCTATTCAGTAATTTTGGATGCTTTTTCGTTGCTGATGCAGTAGCAACAACAGTTGGAGATGGTTGCAATGCAGATGCAGTACTGGCACTGGTAGTGCCAACACCAGCACGGATGCAGAATTTGAGAGGGAGTTGCAATACAAATGTAGTGTTGGCAGTGGCAGGGTCAACAATAGTACATATGAAACATTTGCATAATAGTTGGTGGGCAACAATGTTAGACATCAGCAACGCAGAGGGAGATGTTACAGAGAAGGTTGATGCTTTAGTAGGTTGGATTACTAGAGCCCATTCCTCGCTAAGAGGGAGTGTTGATTTTTAGTAGTATTGGATGTGCTCTTAGCCTCAAAATTTGTAAGGAGGCTTGGACACATGTATTCCATAATACCCAGAAATCATTTTGGGAAATTCCACCCAGAATCAATTTTATTAAAGTAATTAATTATTTTTAATGGGTGCCTAAGTCTAAACTTAGGAAATTAAAATAATTAAAGGGTATTAATCAAACTGTGGGTGAAACTTCTAGAAGAAGACGAGGATCAAGCCAAAATGATCTTAGCCATTGATTAGAATCTAATCTGGGCTGTTGGTTCTCAACAGAAGGATTATAAGAGGAGGCTTGATGGGCATTTGGAAGACGCATCGATTGGGACATTAGAGATCAAATTTCTGAAGAGAGTAGCGCAATAGTTGTCAGAGAAAGATTCAAAGTGATTTATTGCAGTGAGGGGCAGGGATAGTTTCGGTTGGAGATTTCTCCTGATTCAGGAATACTCAGTAGAGGAGGTAGAGAGAGATTCGGGAGAGGCAGCAGAGGTTACGTTCGTAAGCTGATGCAGAGGCAATGCAGAGCCTTGAGGAGATCCATAGTTTTGCTGGAGAGATCGATTTCTGAAGCCAGAAGCCGGGGTGTGAGAGCGGGAGGACAAAATTGAAGTCTCAGAGGCAAATCGATCTGCACAAGGGGTGATGTTGTCCCTAGAAGCTGTGACACTGGGGCTACGTAGAGGTAGCAAGGGACAAACCATTCTGTGGTTGGATCAGTCGAGATCGCGAGTGATCCAAGGCATCCGGAGATTGTATTCAGAAAACTACTGCTTAATAATACAAACCCTCAGTTGCTGCACTGATTTTCCCACATTGGGTTTTTCCGGGGACATTTGTCCAAAAATAACTGTGTAGAAGTGTGTGATGTTTATTTCTCTCCTATGTTGTATTTATATTCCACAGTTTTTATTTGTGTAGGCTGCAACGCATTTAATTCGATATTTGTTCTAGCAAACAACAAGTAAATTGTTTAATCAAATTAACAATTAGAAGAATTAACATCAATTGCTGCAATAGGAATCAAGTAACTGATTGTTCACATTGTATGAGAGCACAGATTGTGAGCAAAAGAGCTCAGAAGCAGGAAGGAAGAGGAGTTCGAAATTACTGCAGAGGCAACAATTCGAATCCCCAACATGCAGCGCAGTCCTTGGGCCAAAAGGTCGAAGTTTTGAGGAGAAATCAATTTCTCTGACTAAGTCGATAGAGAAATTCGATCTCCAGATTGAAGCTTTCTAGAGGCAGAAGTGAGCAACGTATTTTTCCTTGCAGAGAAGATCTTCAACTGGGACGCAAATATTTTGCAGTAGTTGCAGGCATAATAGCATTAGTGGGAGAGAGAGACATTGTTGAGGGAATTCTTTCTCAAAGGACTTCCAACCAAGAAGTCTGAATTCTCATTTGCTAAGCAGCAGCAGGGAGTAGCAAATCTACTAACTCCAGCAGGGAGTGCATAGGCCAGCCAAGAAGCAACGCAGAGGGGAGAGGTAGTTCGATAGTTTGTTGGTTGAGATGGCATTAATGGGTTGCAAGATCAGGATTGGTTGGAGGGAGCATCCAACTATGTGATATGGAAGGCAAGGATCTCATGCCTTTTGGATGAGCACGATCTCAAAACCTACTTTGACAGTGTGGTAGTTGTACCCACAGATCCAGATCCACTCAAGAAGTACAAGGCCGAGATGGCAAGGGCCAAGAGGTTGATCCTCGACGGAGTGAGGGATCATGTAGTGTGTCAAATTGCCCGCAAGGATATTGCCCTGAAAATATGGGAAGCGTTGGCCATGCTATACGAAAGATCTTCTTAACAGCAAAAGATGTACTTGGAACCGAAGATGAGATCCACGCTGATGTAGAAAGGGGAACACATTGATCCATTCCTTACGAAGCTTGAGGAGATCCGAGACTCATTGGTAGCTGTGGGGTCAACACCTCAGCCTACCGAGATGGTGAGGTTGTCCCTAAATTCAGTCTCAGAAGAATGGCAAGTGTTTATCTAGAGCATCCTGGGTAAAGAGAGATTGCTAGATTGGGAAGGGATGTGGGCCGGTCTTTAGCAGGAAGAGATGAGGAGAGACTTAGTCAAGTGTAGACTTAATAGTAGTAGCAACGACATTGGGATGAAGCGAAAGGTGGAGGATAAGAATGCAGCCCTCGCATCTAACGGGCAGTAGGAGCAACGAAAAAGGAAGAAATTTGTTTCGAAGATCAAGTGCTTCTAGTGTGGCAAACTTGGTCCCTACGCTACACAATGTCCTCTCAAGAAGGAAAAGGACGAGAAGCATGATCGGAAGGTTGCATCTGCACAGATCAATGAGGAGGAGTTTGCCATGATTGCCTAGAGGTGGGGTGATCTATAACTGAAGTTCGAAAGGACTGCGGATGGGGAGGATCCTTGAGGAGTCCACCTCTTGGATCAATAACTTGCTATAGGAGCCCAAATCAGAAGTAGTAGGATGAACCAGTGTCAGTTGGTGCCAAGGAGTGTTAGAGTAACAGTTGCAGTGGCTAGGAGCACCAAAGACTGAGCAACGCAAAGCTAGAGTTGGTAGTAGTGCAGTTGGCATAAAGTAGAGTCAGCAGTAATGCAAAGGCTTCAGAGGGTCAGCACAGAGACTAGCTGCAGTCAGAACTCCAACAACAGATACATCATATTGAACACCTGTTCACTAATTTTGGATGCTTTTCCGTTGTTGATGCAGTAACAGCAATAGTTGGAGATGGTTGCAGTGCAGATGCATTATTGGCAGTGGTAATGCCAGCAGCGACATTGATGCAAAATTTGAGAGGGAGTTGCAGTACAGATGTAGTGTTGGCAGTGGCAGAGTCAGCAACAGTACAAATGCAACATTTGCATAGTAGTTGATGGGAAACAATGTCAAACATCAGCAGCGTAGAGGGAGATGTTATAAAGAAGGTTGATGCTTCAATAGGTTGCATTACTAGAGCCCATTCCTCGCTAAGAGGGAGTGTTGATTTCTGGTAGCATTGGATGTGCTCTTAGCCTCAAAATTTGCAAGGAGGCTTAGACACATGTATTCCACAATACCTAGAAATTGTTTTGGGAAATTCCACCCAGAATCAGTTTTATTAAAATATTAATTTATTTTAATGGGTGCCTAAGTCTAAACTTAGGAAATTAAAATAATTAAAGGGTATTAATCAAACTGTGGGTGAAACTTCTAGAAGAAGATGAGGATCAAGCCAGAATGATCTGAGCCATTGATTAAAATCTAATCTGGGCTGTTGGTTCTCAACAGAAGGATTATAAGAGGAAGCTTGATGGGCATTTGGAAGACACATCAATTAGGAGATTAGAGATCGAATTTCTAAAGAGAGCAGCGCAATAGTTGCCAGAGAGATTTGAAGTGATTTCTTGCAGTGAGGGGTAGGGATAGTTCCGGTTGGAGATTTCTACTAATTTGGGAATACTCAGCAGAGGAGGCAGCGAGAGCTCCGGGAGAGGCAGCGTAGCCTAACGTAGAGGCTTTGCAGAGCCTTGAGGAGATTCATATTTTTGCTGGAGAGATTGATTTCTGAAGCCGGAAGCTAGGGTGTGAGACCCGGAGGACAGAATCGAAGTCCCAGAGGCAAATCGATCAACCGAAGGGGTGACGTTGTCCCTAGAAGCTGTGACGTTGGGCCTATGCAGAGGCACATGGGACAAGCCATTCTGTGGCTGGATCAGTCGGGATTGCCAGTGACAGTGTGAGGCAGTGTCGACAATATCGTCGATATTCACAAATGTCACGATATTTTCGGGGAGAGGAGATATCGCCGAGGAAATATCGCGATATTTCCGAAATATTGGCGATATCTCGAGTAAATATCGCGCTACGATGCAAAAGATTGCCTAGGCACAGAAAAAATTGCCGTTGCGGATAGAAAAGGCCGATTTTTTTTTTCATTCATTTCATTTCTGATTGCTGGAGAAGTAAGGGGAGAGCTATGTGCTTGCTGCCAAGGAGGATTTGAGTGTTGAATAGCCATTATCGCCACGAACAACGAAGATTTTGTTGATCTAAGATTGAAGAACAGTGAGACAATTTCATTTCTTCCATTAACAGGTATGTTCAAATAAATCCTTATGTTAATGAATTTTTTGATAGTTTCACGATTATTCTTGCTTGCCTATTTGCCTACAAACATTTTGCTTGTTTTTTTTCCATTTGCTATGATTTTCATGCCCATGAGCAAATGCAAGGGTTTTCTCCATATTTGGACAACAAACTTCATTTTTTTTAACTTTCAAATGCACCCTTTTATTGTCATTTATGGTTTTTCATTGAATTCACATTGCAAATAATGTAGCAAAAAATTTATTTTGTAAAATGAGGTGGTTATTACTTATTAATTCCAATTTTTTTTTGGTGCCCTAGGTTTGAGTTAGCTCACTACAAAATTCAAATATGCCAAAAGCCTTGGACCCATTTTGGGAGTATGGGGAGCCTGATGGTGGGACAAATCGGGCATATCTTACATGCAAATTGTGTGGTACCAGGGTGACATGCGGGGTTACACGATTGAAATACCATCTCGCTAGACTCATTGGACATGATGTTGGGATTTGTACAATTTCTAGTCCGGAGCTTATACAAAAAGCTCTTGAGGCAATTGATTGAAAAGACAAAAAGAAGGAAGAGACAAAAAGAAACAAGGTTGAACTTACAGGTAGATCTTTTGAGATATCTTCTCCTGATTTTGATGCTGGGGGTAGTGGGAGGGGTTCCACAACATCACCTGCTATTGCTAGTGCTAGGTCATCATTTTTTGTTCCACGAATAGAACATGGATCACAACCTGGCATAAAATCACTTGTTAAAAAAAGGGAGAAGCAAGAAGCAGATAGAGTCATGGGGAGGTGTCTTTTCTAGAGCGACTTACCTCTCAGCATCACCAAAACCAATCCATTTTGGCAGCCAATGTGTGATGCTATTGTTGTTGTGGGCCTAGGGTACAAAAGTGCTACATATGAGGAGTTGCAGGGGGCAATTCTTCAAGCAGAAAAAAAGGACATCAACTTTAGATTGGCGGAGTTGAAAAAAACATGGGAAGTTACTGGATGCATAGTGATGTCTGATGGTTGGACAAATAGGAAGGGTAGGACCTTTCTAAATTTCTTGGTACATTGTCCTAAAGGTACCATGTTTATTAAATCAGTGGATGCATCAGAACATATCAAAGATGCAGCAACGATATGTGAATTGTCAGATGGGTTCATTTGGGAGATTGGTGTGCAGAATGTGGTGCAAGTCATAACAGACAATGCAACTAATTATGTGTCTGCAGGCAAGATGCTTATGGAGAGGCATCGCACATTGTTTTGGACTCAGTGTGCAGCACATTGTCTCGATTTGCTGGTTGAGGATATGGGGAAACTCTCCATCAAGGAGGCGGTTGATATGGCTAGGAGCATCCCGAAGTTTTTTTTATAACCATGCTTTTGTTCTTAGCCTCATGAGGAAGTTCACTAGAAACAAGGAGTTGCGGCGTCCTGCGATCACACGTTTTGCCACAAAATTTATTACTCTTCAGCCTTTGCTTCGATGTTAGTTCGAGTTGAAGCAAATGTTTGTGTCTGATGACTGGCGTAATTGTAGATACAACAGGAGACATGATGGGAAAGCCATTGCAAAAATGATGTACTTTGAGACGTTTTGGCATGGAGTAGAAGAAGCATGCTCAGTTAGTGAACCCATAGTAAAGGTTCTCAAATTGGTAGATGGGGAGAAGCCTGCAATGGCTTATTTGTATGAGGCCATGGATAGGGCCCTAGAGGCCATTCGTTCTTATTATGCAGACAAGGGTTCTGCTAGCTTTGATAGGCATATGATGTTATGGGATGTGATTGATGGTCGGTGGACAAGGATGCTTCATCGATCCATTCATGCAGCAACACTCTTCCTCACCCCCACATTTTCATACAAATGCGGCTTTTATTTTGATGGCGAGGTGATGGAAGGGCTCCATTCCTGTATTCATAGGATGGTACCTGATCCTGAGCTTCATAGCAAAATCAATCGCGAGATATAGTTTTATCGGGATTGTGTTGGCCTATTTGGCTTTGATGATGCTATTAGGGAAAGGACCCTCTTCATGCCACGTAAGTGATAACTCATCACTCATTAGAAATTAGAATTTTCAATTTAGAATTTTCCTTATTTATAATTCTATTTTTTTAAAATTCAATTATGTGACTTTTATTTGAAAGTTTAATTATGTTTTAAGTTTTTTGAATTTTTTATTTCTTTATTTTGTTGTAGATATTTGGTGGCGAAGCTATGGTGCAAGCGCACCAAATTTGCAGAAATTGGCCATAAGAATCTTGAGTCAAACATGTAGCTCTTCAGGGTGTGAGCGCAATTGGAGTGTATTTGAGAAAATACATGCAAAAAAGCGCAACAGGTATAACTTTGAGCTCCAGCCTTCGTTTGAGCAATTGCACTTATTGTAATTTTTAATTTTTACTTATGACCTTCAAGTGTCAAGAGTCAAGACTCATTAGTTTTTTTGACACTCTTACAAGTTGGAGTTCACACGCCTCAATGATTTAGTGTATGTGCATTACAACATCCGACTTTGAGTGAGGCAAATAGAAGCACCAATGGATCCAGATGCCATTTCCTTAGACAATATTGATGTATTGTCTCAGTGGAAGATGGAGTCTGAGGAGCCCATCTTGGAGGATTCACCTTCATGGTTAGAGCTAGATGATCCATTAGAACAGGGGTAACAAGAGGAGGAGGACTCGGAGGAGGAGTAGCACTCAGAGGAGGAGGAGGAGGAGGAGGAGGACATTGTGGGAGCATCAACATCAACACCATCTACTATAGATATAAGAGAGCACAACTCCATACCTAGCACTCATTATTTGACATTGGGTGAGAGGCAGGGCCAAGGCCTTCTACTACTAGGGGTAGGCCTGGCAAGCAGCCCATCATGTTTTACCGTAAAAGGGGGAGAGGGCAGTGATTTCAGATAGATAGCTGCTAGTTTTATTTGTTTTGCTACATATAACTCATGATGATGAGATACTTTTATATATGTGATGTTATTTTGTATTGGTTCTCCACATTTGAGTCCTTGAATGGACAATTATTAGGGATTAGCAGGATTTGGTATCGCCTTTGATGAATCATTTCTATTTGACATCATATTTATTAGTGCTTTCTTCATATTTATGTGCCAATGTGTTTATTTCATGTTGTTATTGCTTTATATGTTTAAAAATTTGAAAAAAATGAATATATTATGCATTTTTTATGCTTGTCAATATTTGCCGATAAGATGTTTTCTGGACCCTCATCGATATTTTGTTGATACCAATATTTTCAACACTAGTGTGAGGTATTTCTCACTAATATTCTGTCAGTCATATTCTCTGTATTGGATAGCCAACAAGGCATCTAGAGATTGTATTAAAAAAACTACTGCTTAATAATACAAACTCTCAGCTGCTGCACCGGTTTTCCCCCACTGGGTTTTCCGGGGACATTTGCCCAAAAATAATTGTGTAGAGGTGTGTGATGTTTATTTCTCTCCTTTGTTGTATTTATTTTTCACAATTTTTATTTGTGTAGGCTTCAATGTATTTAATTCGATATTTGTTGTAGTAAACAAGAAGTAAATTGTTTAATCAAATTAACAATTAGAAGAATTAACACTAGTTATTGTTGTAGGAATTGGGTATCGATTTTTCACATGGTATCAAAGCACAAATCGTGAGTAGAAAAGCTCAGAAGTTGAAAGGAAGAGGACTTCGAAATTAATGCAAAGGCAGCAATTCAAATCCCCAAAAAGCAGTGCAGTCCTTGGGCTAGAAGGTTGAAGTTTTGAGGAGAAATCATTTTTTTTGAGTGAGTCGACAGAGAAATTCAATCTCCGAATCAATGCTATCTAGAGGCAGACGTGAGTAGCATATTTTGCCTTGTAGAGAAGATCTTCAACTGGGGCGTAGATATTTTGTAGCAGTTGCTGGCAGAATAGCATCAGCAGGAGAGGGAGAGACATTGTTGAGGGAATTCTTTCTTGGAGGACTTCCAGCCAAGAAGTCCGAATTCTCATTTGCTGAGCAGTAGCAGGGAGCAACATATCTACTAACTCCAACAGGGAGTGCGTAGGCCATCCCAACAACAATGTAGAGGAGAGAGGAGGTAGTTCAACAGTTCGTTGGCAGAGATGGCAGCTAATGGGTTGCGAGATCAGGATCGGTTGGAGGGAGCATCTAACTATGTGATCTGGAAGGAAAGGATCTCATGCCTTCTGGATGAGTAAGATCTCAAAACCTACGTTGACAGTGTGGTAGCTGTACCTATAGATCCAGATCCGCTCAAGAAGTACAAGGCCGAGATGGCGAAGGCCAAGAGGTTGATCCTCAACAGAGTGAGGGATCATGTAGTGTGTCACATTGCCAACAAGGATATTGCTCGGAAAATGTGGGAAGCATTGGCCATGCTATACGAAGGATCTTCCGAGCAACGAAAGATGTACTTGGAGCAAAAGATGAGATCCATGCAGAAGCAGAAGGGGGAATGCATTGATCCGTTCCTTACGAAGCTTCAGGAGATTCGAGACTCGTTGGCAGCTGTGGGGTCAACACCTCAGCCTACTGAGATGGTGAGGCTGGCCCTAAACTCAATCTCAGAAGAATGGCAAGTGTTTCTCCAGAGCATCCTAGGCAAGGAGAATTGTAAGATTGGGAAGGGATGTGGGCCGCTCTTCACCACGAAGAGATGAGGAGAGACTTAGTCAAGTGCAAACTTGATAGTGGCAGCAACAGCAGTGGGATGAAGCGAAAGGAGGAGGATGAGAATGCAACCCTCACATCTAAGGGGCAGCAGGAGCAATGGAAAAAGAAGAAAGATGTTTCGAAGATCAAGTGCTTCCAGTGTGGCGAACTTGGTCACTACGCTACACAGTTTCCTCTCAAGAAGAAGGACAAGGATAAGAAGAATGATCCGAAGGTTGCATCTGCACAGATCGAGGAGGAGGATTTTGCCATGATTGCCCAGAGGTGGGGTGATCTAGAACTGTAGTTCGAAAGGACCGTAGTGGGCAGGATCCTTGAGGAGTCCACCTCTTGGATCAATACCTTGCTATGAGAGCCCAAATTAGAAGTAGCAAGATGAACCAGTGTCAGTTGGTGCAGAGGAGTGTCAGAGTGACAGTTGCAGTGGCTAGGAGCGCCAGAAACCGAGCAACGTAGGGCATTCTTCCGAGCCCGACCAAAAGTGCGGACAAAGGGAGGGGGAAGCTAACTCCTTGCAGACCCAATGGGCAAATGTGGACCCAAATGGGAAATGTGGTGAAAGGGGTTATAGCAAGCGGAAGGGAATGATGTATGTTGTGTCGGAAAGCGGGAGCATGCAACCAAAACTGGGATTTCCCATGGGATGCCACCCTTAAAGCTAGTAGCCAGTGAAAGAGATTCCACCGGACTAGGATACAAGGTTAACCATCAAATTGGACAGAGGAGACGAGAGTACAAACCAAGCCCATTCTTTTTGCTGAATCTCCCCACTAATCCATGCTTAAAAGTGTCCATGATAAGTAAACAAAAATACCCAACTACACAATGACAAACCATACCTTAGGGGTTGGATGGCCCACCTTCAAACATACGATCATAACACATGGGTGAGAGAGCATATGGTTGGCTCAGGTGGCGGAGATAGTGGCTTATCGAGTTATCTAGTGGCTGCAAGGGTTTGTTGACTGCTGAGTGAGGACCATCTAGGAGAAAAAATTTCCTCTATGGATATCACCCATAGAAGGGATCTAAAAAAAGAGATGATAGATTTCTGATCTCGCAGGAAAGAGAAACCAGGTGATGACTGGCCGAAAAAGTCAATTCAGCAGGGTGTTTAACTTGTTTGGGCATATTTTTCATTGGAGTATGATGAGATCTAGTTCATGACGCACAACCTAACTAGCCATGGAGCAATGCTGTTGCCAATAGGCATTTTAAAATTTATGATTTTATTTTCTAAATCCTTAAATTTTTGTACTCTGATTTTTGAATACTGAATATTGAGTTTCAACTTTTCCAAATCCCCCGTCCCTGCCACCCTCCTCCCAATCCCCCACAAGAAAAAAAGATTTTGCCTAGAAGCCTGTCCTTTCATAGCTATGACAATCCATTTGGTTGCCAAGACTATTCCTTGAGCTGAAATATTAGGCAAGCCATGTCCTCTAGCTTCTCATGGCATTGTACAAATGCCCAGTGAAACTAACGAGTAAACATCCTACCTTACTCTAAAAGGCTAATCATACCTATCAAATTAAAGGCCTTGTAACTCAAAGGGCTCTGAAAAAAGAGAGGATAGATTTCTGATTTCGTAAGAAAGGGCAACCAGATGATGACCGGCCAAAAGAGTGCATTCAGCAGGGTTTTCAACTTGTTGGGGCATATTTTTCATTGGAGTATGATGATGATCTAGTACTTGATGCACAGCCTAACTAGCCATGTGGCAATGCTGTTGCCAATAGGCATTTAAAAATTTATGATTTTATTTTCTAAATACTTAAATTTTTGTACTTTGATCTTTGAATATTGAATATTGAGTTTCAATTTTTAATTTGGAAATGAAAAATCATTCTGTTTATACATTGAGATTGATGTTATAAATTCTGTTTTGTATTTTATTTCTGTGTGCTGAAAATATAGTTTACTAGGAAAATTTTCTTTGCATTTTTTGAAACCATTTCCTTGCATTTCTTTTGTCTCCTCCTGTTTTCTAAGAAGTCCGCCCTAAGTTTCCAATACTCTCTGGGCCCTTTCTGTACACATTTGGAAGCCAATTTCTTGCTGTTTCCTATCTTTGGATTCTGATACTTGGGGACACAGGTAGACTTGCTATAGATCGGGGCTATGGAAGATATGCTGGCACTCCTTACCTATGTAGAGAGGGGCAGTTTGTATAATTGCAGCCTGGCTCATTGAGACAATCCCTCTGATGTATTCTATTTTTGTGCAGTAATGTACTATCTGATGCTTTTCAAAGCAGAGGAAAAAGTGAGAGAAAAGGAATTGTCATTATTATGAAAATGCTTATTTTAACTTAATTTTTTCCTTCGGTGAATTTCTAATGGGTAAATCATTACTTCAGAGATAAATTATGATCTGTACTTTATGTTTCCCAGTGAATCAGTTACATTTGTCTCTCACCTCATATGAAAGATAGTTAACTTATTTTATCCATTGTGAAAGGGAGATGGTGTTTAAACTATTTCCTTTGGTTTGTATGTAAATGGGAGTATACTGACTTTAAGCTTTTCCAATGAATATGCATTGATTTTGTGTTGCATAGTATTGATACTTGTCTCTGCTTTCTGGCAGAAGCCTGAATTGTGTGATGAAGGTATGCCCATAGATGTTACTTGCCAGAATGGATCTGTGAGAATTGAAGATGATCAGTACGCACTGGGAATACCTCCTTTGACAAATGGAAGAAATCAAGATATTCTTCCTGTATCATCTGTGATCCACATTACTAAAACATTTATTGAAAAATCATGTTCTTTTAACATGTTAAAGACAGCAATATTGACTGGAATTTTCAGTTTGCAAGACTCTCACCATGCATTGGCAAGCACAGACATTCAAAGTGTAGTACGATCTTTTAATTGGCTTGGGGATTTTGGTGATATTAACACTGGTTTTACTTCGGTAAATATCTTCTCTTTATTCCACCTTTAGAGAATTGAAAAAGAAAATTCTTCTGGTTGCAGGCCTAGACACAAACATGTTTGCATGCACATACACTAGTACCTGCTGTTCAGGACAAGCCTTTGAAATACAATTTCAATTGTTATTGGTTGATAGAAATCAAGAGTATTAAACCTGACTTAGTAGTTTTCTTTGATGAATCATCATTTTCTCTTTCATATTTTGCACCTTTTTGGCTTGAGTTTGGTGAAAATGAGGGATTTTTCATTTACTTTTTTCTGTTGCATTTGCATAAATTACCTGTGGTAAAAAATAATTTTGATATTCTACTGAGCATGTTGTATGATCTAAAGTATGGTCAGACTCAGTTTAAATTCTAGTTTAGCATAATATGCAGCACTTTTCCCTTTGCAGCTTTGACTGAAGAGTCATCCATTGGGCATTGGTAGACTTACCAGATGGATGGTAGTCATTTTCTTCTCATATTTCCACTTTTCGCAGTGTGAAGTTTGAACACATGCCTAACTGGTTTAGGATATTTTAATTAAAATTTAAAATGCTTAGCCTTAGATTGAGTGCCTAATATTAGCATCTTAGTGCTTGATTGTTCTAATCCTTCATTGAGGTCTTTTCCCTTAAGTTTCACTTTTTAATGTTAACGCTCTTGTTCGTAGGGTTGTTGAAGATCTAGACAACCTGCTAGGACAATACACATAGGCAAAGGTCCACCATCACCTCGGCCTAAGTCCCCACTCTTTAAGCCCAACTCTGACCAAAATGGCTATAGGAGGCTTCCCTTGAAATACTTCAGCCATCCAATACAAGACTAGTGCCTTGTAATGGTGTCAAACAACTGAAGTGGAGGAGTTTAAGTTGCTGTCTTGCTGGCCTACTATTAAAATTCCACATAAAAAAAAACTAAACTAGGAAAGAGTACACTCTATCTAACAAGATATAGCATGTGACTAGTGAAATAAAGTGTACAAAAAATATACTAACGAAAAATGTAATTATTTCTGTGATTAGAGCCTTAGTTAGGGGTTGCTGTGTAAAATAACTTGCTTTCCTATTTTTACAGATTTGTAATTTCTGCAAAATATGCAGAAAACAACAAGATAACCCCTTGAAAAATCACCCAAGTGTCTAAACACTTGTAGATCGTGGTTCTTAGGGTGGGGAGGTTAGAAGGTAGAAAATTGGTCTATTTAGACCACTTCTAAGCCTTGGACATGCAACAAAATTGAATTTCTAGTAAGATGGAAATTCTTTCCAGTAAGATGAAAATTCAGTTTTGGAGGTCTTGGGTTTAAAACCCACTGGGTATCTGACCTAACAATTTATTTTAGTTTAAAATAAACAAATTTAATGGCTGAAACAATAAAATTTAAGCTATAGATTTAAGATACACACTTGCAAAATAAATGTGAGGTAAAACAAGGCAAATTAAAATACTTGTAGAAATGGCACCTTGTAGAGTGAAAATTCAACAAAAATTTACCTGCTATAGCAATGCCTTACTGTAGATCTGCAAAATATGCTAAATACACCCATGAAAGTTATCGGAAATGTGATTAAAAATTCGGATGTATTTTCCTTGGTCTACATATAGAAACTATGTTGGAATCACGATTGCCATTACACCAAAACCCGCAGGTGTTAGTAAACAGACGCATTGCCAAAGTTAACGGATCCTTGAGAAGCTTTTAGGAACATGTCGTGAAACACGTGGGGAGCACTGACTCTATTCATCCAACACTATCCCCCCCAGTGTGTCTCAAGTGTGTTTTGAACTCTAGACTTTTGGCTTTGATACCACTTGTTGGAATCACGATTGCCGTTACACCAAAACCCGCAGGTGTTAGTAAACGAATGCATCGCTAGAATTAACGGATCCTCGAGAAGTTGTTGGGCACTTGTTGTGAAACACACAGGGAGCATTGGCTTTCATTTGTCCAACAAACTATGCTCTTGTACTCAGGATCTCTAACTATAAAGATAGGAAATTTATAGCAAGTTAGTAGAAAAGTAGAAGAGAAAAATATTTTTAAATTTTGGAAAAGAAATGGTTGAGAAGTGAGGCTTACCATGGCCTTTTGACTTACCAATTTGCAGAGGTGCAATCACAAACCTTCTTTTGTCAATTTTCCCTTTGAGACTAGAGATGAGTGAGGATTTGGATTGAAACTATTCCACTCTCTTAGTCATGAACCACTTGCAAAATCTCATTAGGAGGATCTATTCATTTGAGGTGTGCCAACTACTATGACAACGACAATATCAATATCCAACAATCTGGTTGGAGATTCTCCCTAGAGGGCTTGTCCAACACTTGGAAAGTGTATTTTTGACACTGGTAAAGGGTGAGGTGAAGACTTGGGCTTTGATCTCCCCTTCCATGTGACCATTTCTTCCTCAATGGATTTCTATATTAGTCTTGTGATGATAGAAATATACTTGCAGATTAATTCTCTAAAGCATACTTTTACAAGGAAATGTGAAGAAGAAAGAACATAAAAAATCTACTGAATACATATGTATTTCTAAATTAGTTTCTTTATTGTATGAAATCAAATGATCTCACAATCAACAACTTCATATGTGAGGAGGAGCTAGCAATTTATAACCTTTTTTTGCTAATAGTTAGTTTCCTCCTATTAACTATGAAAATTTCTAAGTCTGACACATCAGAAATCCCTGCTGCATTATCTGTTTTATTATCTCCTACTTGTTCTTTACATTAACAAGTTATTTATTAAGATAAATACTGAAATAAACACAAATGCAACCTTCACACATATACAGATTAGCAACTGAAATAACTGAGACAATCACACAAGGGACACCATTTTGGACAATCGTCTCCGGAAAAAACCCCATGCGGGAAAACCGAATAGATATGAGGGTTTTATTATTATGCAGTTTTTGATAACAACTAGGGTACCAGAAATGGCTCATCCTTCATAGATTTTCCTTGGCAGAAGTACCCTCTTTGGAGACAAATATTTCGGCTGATCAGCAATCGGATGATTCATCCCAAAACAACTTAGACAATTCCTTAGCTGGACAACGAAAGTTGCTCCAAGCTTCTCTCTGGAACTGCGTCACCCTCCAGGCACTGCATCACCCTCTACAGCTCTGCGTCTGCCTCTTAGCTCTCAGTCTGCCCCATGAAAACACCACAACACAGCTCTTTCTGCCTAACGTCAGCTCTGCTAGCCTCTGCGTCTGCCTGCACCTGCGCCTCGGCCTCCTGCATCCTCAGCGCTGGCCCTCCAAGCCTCTGTGTCAACTCTGTCTGCCTCTATGTCAGCCTAGGCAGCCTTTGTGCTCTCTTTGGCACTATCTCTGCCTCTCTGCTATGTATTCTTGGCCTTTTGCCGAACTGCCCCTCGCTGCAACAGATCACCAACTCGATTTCCTTAGCAAACCCAGCCCCAGAAAATCGAATTCTTGATCTCTCTTGGTGTGTCTCCAACTAACCCTCAAGCCTCCTCTTATACTTTTCTTGTTGGCGATTCAAAGGACGAGATTAAGTCCCTAATCAACGAATAAGATTAGATTTGGCTTTATCCTCGTTATTTAGAACTTTCTCACCCATTTTATATTAATACACATTAATATTTTAATTTTCCTAAGTTTAGACTTAGGATCTCATTAAAAATATTATTTATTTTAATATCTCTTCATTCGGGTGGAATTTCTCCAAACGATTTATGGGTCTTGGATATCTCATGTGCCTTAGCTTCTCCACCAATTTTCATGGCTAGAGCACGTCCGATGCTACCAAAAATCAACACTCCCTCTTAGCGAGGAATATGCTCTAGTAATGTTTCATCATGGAAACATCACACTCATCTTCCGCATCGGTACCTGTGATGATGCTTGGCTTGTTGCCTCACATCCTATTCACTGCTGCGTCCTGTACTGTTGCCGATGACACTGCCGCTGCTACATCTGTATTGCAGCTCCCTCTCAACATGTTGCATCATGCTGCCAATAGCACTGCCACTGCTAACTGTTGCACTGCAACTCAGTTATCGAGAAGTAAATAATTGACTTCACCCAAACACTGACATCCTGGTCAATCTGGAGGCCTCGTGATGCTAAAGCTACCTTTGCTGCTCTCTTATGCTCCCTTTGTTGCCATTGCGCTGCTGCAACCTTTTCTGTGCCTCTCGCACTGCTGCAACCTCCACTACGCTGCTGCAGACTTCTGCAATCAAGCACTGCATTATCGCTCATCACACCTTGCTCCGCTGGACACCTATCATCATGCTACTGTCGTTAAGGGCTCCTGTAGCCATATATGATCCAAGAGTTTGGGCACCTCAAGGATCTTGCCCTTAGTATGTAGTCCTCTTGACTACAACTCGATGTCTCCCCACCTCTTCTCTAGAGGTGCATGAGCACTCATGGCACAATCATCATTAGTCTCGACCTCTTTCTCCACTTTAGCTGGAGTTGCTTTTGAATCAGAAGCTTCTCCCTTGCCTTTCTTCTTGGGGCACTGAGATGCATAAGGTCCCATCTCCCCATAGTTGAAGCACTTGACCTTGGAGATGTCCTTCTTCTGCCTCTTCCCTTGCTGTCCCGTAGATGCTAGAGCCGCATCCTCCTCTTTCTTGACTTGATCTCCCTTATCGCTACTCCTCTCCTTGGTCATCCTCCTGATCTCTTCTTGTCGAAGAGCTGCCCACATCTCCTCCCAACTGGGGAGAGTCGCTCTGCCCAAGATGCTTTGGACAAATGTCTCCCAGTCCTCGGAGATTGCATTTAGAGTAGACCTGACCATAAACTTTGGATCCGGTGTAGACCCCACGGAAGTAAGCTGGTCACAAATTTCTTGCAACTTGAGGAGGAAGGGATCTATCTCCTTTCCCTTCTGCATTTGATATGACCTCAGCTGATTCTCCAATAGCATCTTCCGCTACATAGAAGAGCCCTGGTATAAGGTGTTCAGGGTGTCCCACATCTCCTATGTTGTGTTCTTTTCAACAATATGTGCTATGAGATGATCTTTGACCCCGTCTAAGATCATGCACTTTGCCCTCGCCTGAGCCTCCTCATACTTCTCATTCTCAGTTGGGTCAACTGGATAGCTATTACTTTCAAGGTATAGTCCTTGATGCAATGTCTATCCAGGACTGCGAGGATCCTGGCCTTCCAGATGACAAAATTGGAAGCTCTGTCCAGTCTGTCCTGATCCCTTAGTCCATCCGCTGCCATCTCCACTCCTCTTCGAGACTCCCTTTGAGTCTCGATTTCCCTCCTGGAAATCCTTTGGCCAGCTGTCGAATCGCTCCTCTCCAATCCTCCTTGCGACTGCAACTCAAATCTGGATTCCTTGGCTAGAAATATGTCGAGGTAGTGATTCCCTCTACCTCGATTCCATCTCCTTAGACATAGTTTTGCACAGACAAAAACAACGTCCCACTAGCCCCTCAAATCACAATTTGAATAGCTCCCTTAGCCCCGAAAACTGAAGAATCTGAGCCCTTCAGGCTCTACGCAATCACAGATTGGGCTGAATCTGCTCCTCATCACCACAACGTCGATCCTTCTTGTCTAAGAAACATGACTGGGCATTGCGTAGGCCTGATCTGCCCCTCTGCATCGAAATGCTGACGCAGGCTTTACATGAGCCTTTATGTCACCCTCTAAGCACTGCGTCACCTCTTCTCTTGCCGCTTCAGCTCTGGAACAATGCTGTCTCTCGGGACAACTGCTTCTGTTGCAAATTTGTCAGATTTCTTTTGCTAGCGTCTTCAGTCCTCCTATGATCTGCAATCGCTCTGATACCATGTGAAAATTTCTAAGTTTGACACATCAGAAATCCCTACTGCATTATCTGGTTTATTATCTCGTACTTGTTCTTTACATAAACAAGTTATTTATTAAGATAAATATCGAAATAAACACAAATGCAACCTTCACACATATACAGATCAACAACTCAAATCACTGAGACAATCACACAAGGGACACTGTTATTTTTGGACAATCGTCCTCAGAAAAACCCAATGCGGGGAAAACGATGCAATAGATATGAGGGTTTTATTATTATGCAATTTCTGAATACAACTAGGGTGCTAGAAATGGCTCACCCTTCAGAGATTTTCCTTGGTAGAAGTACCTCTCTTTGGAGATAGATATTCCGGCAGATCAGCAACCGGATGATTGATCCCACAACAACTTAGACAATTCCTTAGCTGGATAGCGAAAGTTGCTCTAAGCTTCTCTCGGGAACTACATCACCCTCCAGGGATTGCGTCACTCTCTACAGCTATGCGTCTGCCTCTCAGCTCTCAGTCTGCCCCATGAAAACACCACAACGCAGCTCTTTCTGCCAAGTGTTAGCTTTGCTAGACTCTGCATCTGCCTACGTCAGCTCCTCGGCCTCTTGCTTCCTCAACGTTGTCCCTCCAAGCCTCTGTGTCAACTCTTGCTGCCTTTGCGTCAGCCCAAGCTGCCTCTGTGCTCTCTTTGACACTATCTCTGCCTCTTTGCTATGTATTCTCAGCCTTTTGCTGAACCGCCCCTCTCTGCAATAGATCACTAACTCGATTTCCTCAGCATACCTAGCCCCAGAAAATCGAATACTTGATCTCTCTTGGTGTGTCTCCAACTAACACTCAAGCCTACTCTTATGCTTTTCCTGTTGACGATTCAATGACTGAGATTAAGTCCCTAATCAACGGCTAAGATTAGATTTGGCTTGATCCTCGTTATTTATAACTTTCTCACCCATTTTATATTAATACATATTAATCTTTTAATTTTCCTAGGTTTAGACTTAAGGTCTCATTAAAAATATTAATTATTTTAATATCTCTTCATATGGGTAGAATTTATCCAAACGATTTCTAGGTCTTGGAGATCTCATGTGCCTTAGCCTCTCCACTAATTTTCATGGCTAGAGCACATCCGATGCTACTAAAAATCAACATTAACATAGTATTTTGACTTGTCATGTTGTTTTTCCATTATACTGGAGTCTAGGATAGAATCTTAAATCACTGACACTACCAATCCAAGTATTAAAACAAGACTACTTTGCACAGTAGGATAATATACAACAATAAATTTACTAGTGCACAAAATATACACAACTTTTTACACAATTTTACAACAACCCAACTTCATTATATTAATCAAACTGATAATCCAACAGTCTAGGGCTCCTGTAGCAGGCAGAATGGCCCTCAAATATCCACTAGTACAAGAATGCAAGATACAAGATACAAGATACATTGACGACCTAGTTGATGTAGTCGACAATCACAATTGCTTTGTCATATCCTGTACACTACAAGTCCTTCGCTTCTGTTCTTCAACACCTGCCTCTATCAATGCACCAACTCCTCTAGGCCACTGAACTCCACTCTCCAATCTGCCCTCTAGCTGCTCATTAGTCCATCAATGATCCAACTCATAGGGTCTTCATGCTCACTAGCTGCTCCTTCGTCCTTCAAGGTCACAACACTTTGAGACTTCTGCCCATTGGTGCTCCTCAGCTCTTTTGGGACTTGTTCTTCCCACTATAGTCTTCCTGCGTTGATCCAATGAAGGCTAACATAGGGCAAGAGGGCTTCCACCTATCATCATTGAATTTCGCTTCTCCAACAATGAACATAGGTTGTTAAACTACTCTTGGTTGGCCAGACCTTGAGATCCTCCAAAATGCCACTCCTAGCAACCATCTTAGCCCATCAAGGCGCTGCACTTAGGGCTTAGACGGGCACTTTCACACTGCCCTCCAACATACCTCAAATGCCCAATACCAAATACAAACAAACCATCCAATCTGATCCAATCTAGAATCCAACACCTAGCAACAATAAAACATCATTTACATACCTTTAGGCTCACTATTTTGGGTTTGTTCCTCTACTGTTGGGTTAGGCCTAGTCAGGGCTAATTATAGTAACCTTCAACCCTAACCCTCTACTCACAACACCTCCTAATAGCTGCAACTTCATTCTTCTGGCCTCCTCCTCTCATGCGCTGCCTTCCTAGAGAGAAATTAGCCTTGGTTTAGGCCTTCCAACCCACTTGGCCCTTCTCCCAAGATCTGATCAGGTATGCGGCTCCCTGCAACAGTCCTAACCAACCTTCGTCCTAGCCTCGCAATGAGATCATTCCTGCGGCCTTTAAACAAAAGTAACCCGCCACCCAAATCGCACAAAAAATATCCCAAAGTAACTTCAATCCACACCATGCTGCAAATTTGTCTAGGTTTCCAAACAGTCACAAAGATGCTCAACTAGTCTACTTCTCCTTTGCTGGAATATGCCTCCAACCTGCAGCCAAAAAATAGATGATCTTCTCCTATGCGAGTTGCCTTTGTGTTGCTCAAGGATGTGTTTTGATGCCTCCACTTGACCTATATTTATATGATGTCAAGTGGCTCCAACGTATTGCACTTGTGGGCTTGAAAACATGTCATAAGGCCTCTAAACACCAAGCCAACCTTAACCTTGTACGACCATGCCCACACATAAACTTCAAAAATTATTTTCTTGCTTTTGGAGCTCAGTTTTGATGATTTTCGCTGCCCCTTTCTCCTCTAAGGGCCCTCTAACACCTCCATGTGTCAAATCATTGAAACGACTCGCGGTTCCACACCCACGAGCTTGGGTGCAAAACCCACACCTTGGGTTCCAAGCCCACAAAGTACTATTGTGGCGCTCCAACCTCCAAACCCTGAACCCTAGGGCTTGGAGTACCTCCCAGGCTACTAAATCTCAACATGTCATCCATAAGTTGAAGACTAAGTCGACTTGCATAAAATAATTTTTATTACATGATATTTGTCCATAAAGTGGGGTTGAAATGCCTCACAAATCCCAAGACATCTCAATATTCTACTTTCTAATGGTTTAGAATACAAAAAGATGAAGAATAGTAGCCATAAGTGTTAGTTTTTGTAGCATCGGATGGTGTTCTAGTCTCGACAGTTGTTAGAGATGCTATGAGGCACTAGGACTCCATAACCTAAAAAAGGTTTTGTTAACACTCAAACCAGCAGGGGACCTAAAAGGGGTTCCTAAGAGGGCAACTGCTAGGTCAAGGGTAATGGTGGAGGCTTAGTCCATTGTCACCACAACTAAGTCTCCCTGCTCTTTATGGACTTTCATCGATGGGAGGAGTCCCGGTAGTGTAGGGATCACTTTGTAAAGTAGATGTCAATGGATAGGTGAGAAGTGACCTTGAAAACCCTTTCCCAAGGATGGAGTGAAAAGTGGAACTTGCTTGCTCTTTAAGCAAGGGGCTTGGTCCACCAGGGGTAAGGGGTGAGGATTGGAGCGCTGAGGTAGAAAAAATAGGCTTATAAATGAGTTTCTCAATCCCTATAATCCTTGGAAACTTGGATTCTCAAATGGTCTTTGACAAATAGTCTTTATTGAGAAGTGGGACCACATGGGGCCAAGTGGACCCATACCAGGTTTGGGGATGGAATATAGCAACCAATGATGCTCCTATCCTGGATAGGTGAAGGGAAAGGACCAAAGAAGAATATTTACTTCAAAGGGTTGAATTGATCCTATTAGTGTCTAGCCTTGGGGATGCCTAGGCAAAATTCGGTCCTAGAACTAGGGCTTGAGATTCCTGGAGATTCCACCGTCAAAATGGTCTCAAGTTTGGAGGAGAGGGAGGGGACCCACTAGTGCAGTAGCCTAGAGGAGATCAAAATTTTTCCTTGGCCAATTGCCAGAAATTGATGCCCTAGGTGACATAATGGGGCTAGACTTGGGGACAAAGGGGGAAAATGGTTAAAAAAGGGGTTGAAATGATCACCGTTTTTGTGGGATCAGTGCCTAGTTCACTTAGGGATATTGAGTGAGGATAATGATGAGTAAGAACTTGGTTTATTGATCAAGGAGGCCAGAAAGTCAACTTTGTCCAATGTTGAGAAAAAGAAAAGAAAAGTGACCTTCAAGCATTTATACTTCAAAGAAAATGATGCAATCTTCTCGAGATAAATAAATCTCTAGGAAATTTCATTCATATAACATTGCCCCATACATTAAATTAGCTAAAACACGCTTAATTCCACATTTCAATAATGCAACAAGGAGCCCTAATTTTAGCAGTATGCAGCAACAAGAATAACAACGAAAAAAGTCACTTACAACATTATAGAGTATATCCAACCAACAATTCATTTGCATAACAAAACTCCAAGATAAGAAAAATAGCCCAAATCCATACATCAAAACTCATCCATCTCCAAAAAAATCCTCCAAGGAAGAAGTGCGAAAATTCTCTAAGACTAGAGAGAACCCAAGTCATGTGATGATACAAATGAATGTATCTAACATCATTATATAGCCTCCTAATGAGTTATAGTCATCCAATGGGTCCCTAAATATAAAATAATGTGCAAATAATAACTCCTAATGGTGACAAGCCCACCATACTAGCTCATAATGTAAAAACAAGCCTCATAGGGGTTTAAATAATGATGTATGCATGTCATAGGGCCCTCCAAAGGCTCAATAACATCTTGAAGTGCCCTATTTAGGAATAAATTCCTCGAAATATGATGGACAAGGGGTGGCCCCTTGTTCTCCAAGTAGTAGACCTGTGGTGCTCTCAGTGGGTTTGAGGGCACACAATGACTCCATGGGTCTCCATATGAATCAGAGATGTCTGTAGATCCTTTGCAATGGTCTAGGTGGTGGAATGAACGCTGCCATGACATTGTACAAGTGCTGGGACACTTGCTAAGAGTGTGGGGCTCCTATGGGGGCTTGCTGGGCATAGTGTACCGATCATGTCATCATCGTCCCAAAAGTGGATTGCTAGTAGTTTTTGAACATCCATGAAAATTTGTGGAGTGTTGTTTGCCACTGTGGAGACCCGTGGCTCTCTATGCACACCCTACATGTGCCAATGTGGACCTCTGGGGGTCAGGATCCCATATAGGGAAGCCAAACCCAAATGGAAACCACTTGCAATCTTGCGTAAGATCCAATGCGTCCCCTAGGCTTCCAGTACAATCAGTCATTAGAATAATCAGGTAAAGGACCTTACAAACCATGGATAACAAAGTGGGCACTTCATAATGGCTTGCCCTTCTGTAGTGGGCTTTGGCATGTGCTAGTGTTTCCAAACTCCAAAGGGGGTTAGCCATGGATAGGGCCAAAGAAGCCATTCGGGCCTACTATGATGACAAGGGAGATGATGGGTTTCAGAAACAACTCCTCCTATGGGGAGTGATTGATGAGTGATGGAACAAGACACTCCATCGTCCCATTCATGCTGTAGGGCTTTTCCTGAACCCTGCATTTTCTTATGCATGTGGGTTTGATTTTGATGCTGAGATCATGGATGGATTCTTATATTGTGTCCAGAAGATGGTGCGATCTCCAGAACAACGTATAGAGATCTCTAAACAAATTGAGACATATAGGATGGCAGGTGGCACATTTGGATTTGAGATGGCTGTCAATGATAGGATGATTAAAATGCCAGGTATTTTTTAGTTTGTAACTTTGTTTCAAATTTCATTGTCTCTTCAAATTCCATTTTTTTCTTATGTTT
>APFE030897991.1:144817-163277 GCA_000404065.3 Pinus taeda
ACATAGGAAATAGTTAAGTATAACTTGGTCTAGTGTAGAGTTAGGTAAAGTGTGTTTCTTTACTATGTACATTTGTAACTTACAATCTGACATTCATGATATGTTCTAGACATGAAGTGATCCGACGGTTCATTCTCTCCTCGGTATTACTGACACTTGATCTATGGCTTAACACCCGATTGGTCCATGATCTCTATTTAAAGAGCATGGAGGGTCATTTTTAGGGTAACCGTTCATGAGAGAAGCTTATGTAAATTTTCATTCTTTTATTAATAAATTGCTTGAAGTGGCCACATTGGCTCAGGCCGTGGACTGTTTCCCTCTTTGAGGGTTTTAACCACGTCAAGAACACTGGTGTATTGATCTGTGATCTGTTTGTGAGTAGTGTCCTTTGGTGTTGTCTTTGAGGAACTTACCCTGTAAATTCCTACATGGTACCAGAGCTATTTGAGGGTGTTTCCCACTTCCGTACTTTTGGCAATTTGGTTTACTACCATGTGCCTTCAGAGACCTGAAAGAAGATGAGGCCCACAATAGAAAAGGGAATTTTCGTGGGCTACAGTGAAATGTTCGTCGTATAGGGTGTACGTACCAACACTAAGGAAGAAAGTTATCAGCCATGATGTCAAGTTTGAGGAGGAAAGGGCTCTTAGGAAGTCAGAGAGTGAGCAAGCTACAACACAGGTGGAGGAGTTGCAGTCTCCTAAGTAGGAGGCTCAACTAGCTCCTCAGACCACATCATATCCAGTTGTTACGCATGCCATACAACAATTAGATGAGGAGGCAGCGTAGGAGCAAGAGGAGAGAGAGGAGTGAGAAGGACCCACGCCAACAGTAACACCTAACACAGGCAAAAGAGAGCCAAGGTGGGCCAATCAGTTGATTCAAGAGGCTCAGGATAGGGTTGAGGCACCTAACTCTACATTCAGGTAGAGAAAACAACCACAAAGATACATTGATGATTGAGTCCTTAGAGTCTAGACTTAGAGCTTTCTAGTCACAAGGAGACAACCTCTCAATAGGTTTGGTGTGATGCTATGTTGCAGGAAATGCCTATTTTGGTGGTGTACTAGTACCCGGGACACAACAAAATGCTGAAACACCTTTGAAATTTCATTGAAACGCTGTCGGCTGTACCGTACGACGTTTCACAATTTCGAAACACTAGACGGTACGACCAACGACGTTTCAGCGCAACAGGCCGAGTTTCAACGACGGAAAATAATTGAATTTTTTTAAGCCTTTTTCGGCCATCTCAACTTGTAGAAAAAGGGCGTGGGCATCATCTAACACCAAAACACAATATTAAATTAATTTTTATGTGGCTGTTAGCTAAATTTAATAAATAAATTACAAATGGAATTCTCTAGAATATGAGAAGAATAGAACTCTTTAGAAACCCTATGAGCCTCTTGTTTTCTTTAAAAAAGCACTCCATTCACTCATTTCTCTAACATTGTTTTGCAAAAAGAGTTTCCTATAGCAACAATAAGGAGTTTGTTTGTGTTTTGGCACATGGGCAGCAAGAGGAAGGGCGTGGGCAGCAAGAGGAAGAGTGTTCACAGCAACTAGTTGGGTGAATTTTCATTTCCTAATTTTGCATCATTCATGGCTTCTCAAAGTAGTGTTTCAAATGCATCTAGATTGGGTGAGTTTTTCTTTCTGTATTATTGTAATTTTGCAGCAATCATGGCTTTTGAAAGTTGTGTTTCAAGTGCCCCTAAAGCCACCCAGGCAAGCAGGTAGCAAGAATATCATCCTCTATGGAAGTATGTTACCAAAGTGAAGTAGATGCGTTTCGGTGGTACATGGCAATGGAAGTGCAATTTGTGCAAAAATGAAAATACCTTCAAGGGCTCTTACACAAGAGTGAAGACTCACATTTTGCATGAAGAGATAAAGGGTATTGATGTGTGTGCACATACCAAAAATGCAGAGGTGAGGGCTAGATTCAAGAAAAGGAGCGATGATGCTCAAAGGTTGAAGGATCAAAGAAGCAAAATCGGCATGGGCACTTCCAATCCTCTCATGTCTGATAGCGTTCAGCCAAGGATTGTTCAACAAGCAAGAAAGAGGAGGGCACTAGAAGTAGAAGTTGAGTTATCAAAGCCATCAACTCCAATTCAAGACAACAAATTGGTGAAAACGCTTGATAGTCAAGGGAGAGAAGAAGCTAACTCAAGAGTGGCAAGGGCCATCTTTGCGTGTGGCATCCCCTTTAATGTGGTTCGATACCCATATTGGCAGGATTTGGTGAGAGCGATTAACAAAGCTCCTCAAGGTTACAAAGGCCCAAACTATGAAAAAGTTAGAACAGTTTTGCTGAAGAAAGAGAGGCAACTTCTTGATGATGTTCTCAAACCAATTCGTACCTCATGGGGTAGTATCGGGGTTTCTATTATCTCAGATGGCTGGATTGATATAAGATGCATGTATGCAGGCTCATGAGAGCTCTTTATGGGCTCAAGCAGGCCTCGCTAGCCTACTACTCTTGCATTGACAACTATCTTCTGGGACTGGGATTCACCAAGAGTGAAGTTGACCCTAAATTATACCACTTTATGTTTGTGGGGCGGCCTCTCATTCTTGAGTTGTACGTACCTCATACTGACAGGGGACGAGAAGCTCATCGGTGACTGCAAGAAGCATCTTGCAACAAAGTTTGACATGAAGGACGTAGGGCTTATGCAATATTTCCTTGGGTTGGAGGTTTGGCAGGGTGATGGACAAATTTCTTCGGACAAAGCATGTATGCTCTGGAGATTCTCAAGAGGTTCCGCATGCAGGATTGCAGGTCCATGGCCACGCCCTGGTGACAAACTGGAGGCAGGTAGACGCTAGTAGAATAGAGCGAGTTGATGCCACACTTTACAAATAGTTGATTGGTTCGTTGATGTTTCTTGTGAACAAGTGACTTGACATTTGCTATGCAGTGAACTAGTTGAGCTAGTTCATGGTTGAACCTACTAGAGTGCACTGGGTTGCTACCAAACATTTCCTCAGGTACCTCAAAAGCACATGGATTATTGTTTGTTATATAGATAGGTTGATGGAGTGAAGTTGGAAGGCTTCACAGATGCAGATTGGGCAGGAGGTTCCATAGACAAGAATAGTACTTCAGGTTACACCTTTTGTTATGAACATAATTTATAGAAAAAATAAAAAAATAATGTAAACAATAATAATCATAGTAGTTATTAATTAAGTAATCATTAATTAGTGATTAGTACTAAAGAGGCATGTCTAAATGGGACATGGCCTTCCATGAAGAGGCACCTCCCTAGGTATATATGCGGGCCTCATTTGTAACAATCTCATATCTCATCAATTCTTTTATATATATGTTCAATAGAAAATTAGTTGTCCTACTATGGATGTTTACGTCTTCCAAGTGTTTTGAGGATTATTCCGTTGCGTATCAGAACTTTATTTGTTACATTGGTATCAGCACATTCCTCTGAGTATTCGAACTTTGTACATTCCATTGGTATTAGAGCCACGTTGGTTGATCTCGACCTTTGGCCATCAAATCTCTGTTCAAATTTGTTGTGTTCAGTTTTATGGTGTGCTTGTCTTCGTTTGTTCCTTATTTTCTGCTACATGCTAGTTAGTAATCTAAGTATATTTGTGGATTGAAGTTAAAGTTTAGTTTTCAGCTCTTTGCTTAGCATAATTCACAGATTAGATTGTTGAGTTTTAAGTAATCTAATAGTTGAGGAGTGCCTCTTCTTCTTCCTCCTCCCCTCATTTTGCTCCCAACATTGACATGACTTAGAGTCTTAGACATCAACATTTTCTGTTTGACATGGGTTTTGTATCTTTATTTTATTCATTATGTTGGATAGCTCTTAGCTCTTCTATGCTTTTAGCTTAGCAATAGGAGTTGCATTTTGTTAATTTTAGGTTAACATGTTCTTTGCTTAGGTCAATTACTTAAGTGTTCCACATTAGCCCTGTTTTCATTTCTTTCCATTAGCAATCACATAAACCATCACATTGATAGTAATTGTAGAAAGAACATAAATAACATAAACAAAGGACAAGTCAAGGCGAGAACACAGGAATTGGCTCAAGCCAGGGAAAAACCCCAAGAATGGGAAAACCCTTAAGACCAATTCTTCTTATTCTTAAAATCAAGTGTTCATTAGAGAAAGAGAGAGAGAGAGAGAGTACAATGAAAGTCAAAATGATTTGCCAAAAATGATGACTTGTACCACTGTCCAAATACTAAAGAAAATGCCTAGTCAAGTATGCAATTCTGCCTTCAAACAATAGTAGACAAATTCTGACCTAGCTAGTGGACAACAATAACCAAAGTAGCAACAAGGTAATCTCCTAAAGGAGCTTGGTCCTGAATCAAATAATGCGACCTCCTTTGCTAAATATGATAAGCAGAAAAATCATCCAAGAGTATTCAAACTAGATGCTCTCCTTGTCCTTGGAAAATGTGCATATCTCTGACCTAGTTAGGGCACACACCAGCCCTAACCTACTACTCCAACCCTGACGTTCACCCTCAAGACATACTCCAACACCTTCGCTGATCCTTATGTGACTATGGCCTAGGAAGAACTGCCTTCTTGGCCTCTCGGCCTTATTCAAACAAGGGTTTGAACTTGTTGTAGCTACATGAAGGTCTGCAGCCTAATCTTGAAACCAAATGCAACCTTAAAATAGTCCTCAATATGCACCAAACTGTTCAAATCTCCTCCATTCAGCCTCGACTTCCTGTTGAGGGAACTCGGCCTGCACTACAAAAGAATTTAGCCCTCAAATAGTCCCAAACGGCTCCTTCTTTTCCTTCCTAAAGATGCTCTTTATCTGCGACACAAAACAGAGGAAATTACCTTGATATGTTTTGCTCTTATAATGTGTCGAATGAGGTTGGAGTTTACCTCTATCTATACAAATTGGTGAGGGTCAAGAGACATGTCGATTGGGCTTTATGAGCCTACATGGAGGTAACGCCAACCTAGACAATTTGCATATGAGAGGGCATAAATTCAAAAAAACATTTCCCATTATCCAAATTTGATGATCTTTAGGTTGATTTTGGTCCTCTCGAAAAGAGGAATACAATACAATAATCATGTCCATCAAAATGGGCTATCCAAAGTGGAATTTTCCATAGTTACCAATTTTAACACTCACTCTCAACTAGGAAAAATTCCACCTGCCAATCCATCTTGCCATCCTATCATCATGAACCATATCTGCATCTCGTCTCGACTCTGCTAAACACTGATATATATAATGAAGAAGAATTGATTGAGAGTGAGTCACAAGACCTTGCCACTCTTTATTGACGAAAGTCAATCCACATAACTCGGGGTAGAACCCCAAATCGAACTCGATCCCAAGTGATCAAGTTTGTTGAACACCATGCATCCTAGGCATAGGGAGTACGACAATACACGATGCATCCATAGGTAGTGCTATGGTGCCTAACCACTTTTCCCAACTCATTGGCCAAATGAGAGGTACTTCCCATGTGCCTTGGACTACATGGGTAGGATGATACTAGAGCAACAACAGGGAAAGATTATATCACGTCCTTCTCACAACCACACGTAGGGAAAAGATAAACCACATCCTATAGTCACATGTCACAACCATTGCAAGGAAAGGATAAACCTCATCTTACACGTGTACAAACCACCGAGAGTAGGGAAAGGATGAACCACGTCCTACATGCATGCTAACCTACAATCGTAGGAAGGGTCCTACATGTGGGGAAATGATGAACCACGTCCCACTGACATGTCAACCATCAGTTATAGGGAATGAGCATCCTACATGTGGGGAAATGATGAACCATGTCCCACCAACATGTCGATAGATGCCTATTGCATCTCTCACTAGGGTATCTGCAGGACAAGGTGAATCACTCATCCTGCTCATATGCCATAGGAGAAGGTGAACCACTCACAAATGCAGATACATCGATCATAGGGGAAGGTTAACCACTCACCCTACACACATGTGTCATCAATTGTAGGGGAAGGTGAATCACTCACCCTACACACATGTCAACCATCATGGGGTATCACAAGGGAAGGTGAACCTCTCACCCTGTACATAGTGCACCTATAGGGGAAGTTGAGCCACTCACCCTATGGTTGCTAATAGCTTCAAGAAGTACCCCAAGTCCCCAAAAGCTCCTAGAGCTTAATGTCCAACTCAAGTGTGACCCTCATGGGAGGGTCCTTCCACGACTGCCAGCGTCTTTTTGAAGAAAGATAATCTTGACCTTACCAAGCGGCTCAGTCAGTAATCTTCTCATCCAACCAACAATGATGGAGGTTGGTATCTCTCCAATGTACCATATTCCAGTACTTGGAGTTGTTGTGGAACATGGATTCTCTGAAAAATGAATCCCACTCAACAATATACAATGATGCTTAGCAGAACGTGTTTAAATGGCTCACTGAAGAGCTTCCTCAGCCAACTGAATTCATAATAATAACCCATGCATGCTGCTTTATACATTTAACCTCAATGACGCTCCTAGAGCAACATAATCAAGAAACATAGCACTAGATGTGCTCTTCTTACTCATCATACGACCACTCGAGCCAACATCCATGGAATCTTAGATTTTGATAGTGTATTTTCAACCATAGATAATAGAATCACAGAGATATTTCAACAAGCAGCGAACAATATGAAAGGCTCATCCATAGATTGACTCAAAATCTTTATAGCGAGGTATATGATAGGAGTTTATCAAGAATACCAGAGATTCACAACTTTTCCATCTCGTTAGACTTCGAAGTGCAAGAAATAGTGTATCAAGGCTAGGTTTTCCATCTTGACTTTAAAAGTCAACTCCCTCTTACATTCATAAATGAGAGACTCATCAATCAGTAGCTGCATCTTTACAATCCAATGAACATGGCTTGTCCATAACAATATGAGAGGCTTATCCATAGACTGACACAGAATCTTTATAGCGAGGTATATGATAGGAGTTTATCAAGAATACCAGAGATTCACAACTTTTCCATCTCGTTAGACTTTTAAGTGTAGGAAATAATGTATCAAGGCTAGTTTCCATCTTGACTTTAAAAGTCAACTCCCTCTTACATTGATAAACAAGAGAGTCATCAATCAATAGCTGCATCTTTACAATCCAATGAACATGGCTTGTCCATAACTCCCTTGGAATATAGGGAAAGAGACCTTGCCAAAACATAATCATTGAGCCACTTGTGACTTATCCTTTTTCCTGTTATAGACCCTTAGGTCCATGTGCCAAAGTCATCAATCATAAACATGCATCTTCCATACAACCTCTCAAGTAACAAGGATATATCAAGGCATCATCAGAGTCATCATAATCTTAATTAGTTGTCATGATTTGCCTTAATAAACAATGGGCAAGAGGAGTCATTAGGTCATACTGCCAGGGATTCTATAGCTCCTTCTGAAGCCTTTCTTTACGTGATCATCTAGATTTCAATCATGAGCTTCTCATGATGAGACTTTCCACGAGGCAACTTCAACAATATACTTTTAGGAGGTTTGCTTCAGATAAGAGGAATCATCATGGTCTTTATTTCAACTAGAGTGAAGAAATTCTCCCATGAGATCATTCCATAACATCTGCATTCTCTTTCATTGCTAGATGACTGCACCCAACACATTACATCACCCAATCCATGATGAGGAGGGGTCCTTAGCATCAAGCATTCGTGTTCATAAGACCGTTCTTCATAAGATTGGGGCTCAAAGAATCAAAGTGCCCAATTACCCAATCAAGATGCCAAAATCAGGGTCCTCACAGTTCCCGCTGCTCATCGTGCTTTACCATGATAGAGGATCTGCCATGCACATCCTTCTTCCAATGCTTTCTTTATGAGGTACCTGCAATAGCTATAGACAAGTCCTACCAAACACAATATGTGATAATAAAAGCATAAAATTAAATCATCATCACTCGTCATGAGGGATTGTCATATAAGCCTTAAATACTTCATAAGCCCTAGAAATCATGATGTAGGGAACAAGAATCATGAGATTAGGGTTTTCTCATCACTAGGGTTTCTTATGGATCAACTATGGTTAGCAATCAATAGCAATAATCCCTAGAACCACATAAGGTACAAACCCTAAATCATTTCTTAATAACTTACATACCTTTGTACTACATGATTATAAGGGCTGCTTACAGGTTCCTGTACTAAAATGCCATGCTTCTGTGCTGCACCCCTTTAGCAAAGACAAAGATGCTGCAATTTCTTTTCTGAGAAATCCCTGTATCTTCTTTATAGTAGATAACCTTTCAAAAGATGACAATCAAGCTTTCCAATATCTGTCTTGTTCACAACTTCGTTTGTGAACAAGATTGTAACACTGTCATCAATTTATAGGGACTACAATGTATCACCACTGCTATATAATGCTGGACCATGAATGATACTGGGCTGCATAAGAGATGGCATACACGATGAAATTCCATACATAGGGTAGTACCATACATAGCAGAACTGGTGCCACATATAGCGGTGAGATAACCAAGAATCTTTACTGGGTGAAGCTTCTTTTGATATGACCTTCAGATTCTTCAAAAAGGTGTTGCTATATTTTATGGTAGCATCAGGTCTACAAGCTTCCAGTGGGATTGTTCCTTCTCAAGAGTTCTTTTGCCAAGATTGGCTGCCAATATGATTTAAAAAAAATATCTGATCTTCTACTAGACATTTTATGGATCTCAAAACTTCCAATTTCAGGAGACAGTTCTCACTGCCTGAATTATCTTTTCACTAAGACCAGATTTGTGCTCATTGATCTTTTGGATAGAACTATGTGAGTCAAGAGAAGAACACCTTGAATGCTGTCATTTGAAACTTGAGACCTTTCTAGCTGGAACACTGAGATCTCCTAACAGCTTAAGGACAGGAGTCATGAGTCGGCTCTTTGTCACACTGATCCATATGCTTTCAAAACAAGTCAGCTTCAAGGATGACTGAGCATACTCGGACTGAGTATGTATATAAGGCTGAATCACAAATTCTCGGCTTCTTCACAGATTTACAGTGCTGCAAATTTGCAGTTCTTTTCAGGACAGACCTAATGGCTAGTATTAGGTCCTTTTTTTGGTCTTCTTTAGGATGACAATGGGTACTCTTTCATATAATCCTTATGCCCAGTATTGATGGAGGAGACTTGGTTTCTTGAAAGCCCTCTGAAATATATTCTGGCCTATAATTTGGTACTGGAGCTTTCAGCTTATATGGCCTTCCGAGAACCTGGACTTGGTTGCTTGCAACCTCAAAATTTTCCCAAACAGAAATTCAGTTAGTGTATTTACTATTTACAGTGCTTCTGAAATTCGGATCTCTGAGGGGACTCAGAGAATTTAAATTGAGATTTCAGACCTCTTATGCTATGCCCAGGGCTGCAATTTCTTAGTCAAGAAAGTTGGCTCTGTGTGGACTATTAGATCAACCCCTCAATTCTCCAGATCAGGGTTTATATGCCCCTCAATAGGCACACTCTCCTTAGATAAGATCCTAGTCACAGTGACTAGAGTTTGAGAATGTGCCCAGATTTTGACTTTATTCCATACAGAGCTTGGTCCTAGGTATGCCTTTGACCTTTGATGTGATGGATCTAATCTTTAGTGATCCTCTTTCCTTGCTAGGGCCGGCCACTTAGATTTTTTGCAGTAAGAGAGCCTTCATGATTCAATACTTCATGCTGTCTGATCTTTGAAGAGGAAGGAAGCCAGGGAGACTTGTCAACACTTAGTGATCTCTTTCTCTCTTGCTTGGGTTTGTCCTCACCTGAGCTCTGATACCATGTTAATTTTAGGTTAACATGTTCTTTTCTTAGGTCAATTACTTCAATGTTCCACATTAGCCCGATTTTCATTTCTTTCCATTAGCAATCACATAAACTATATCACATTAATAGTAACTGTAGAAAGAACATAAATAACATAGGCATAGGACAAGTCAAGACAAGAGAACACAGGAATTGGCTCAAGCCAGGGAAAAACCCCAAGAAGGGGAAAACCCTTGATCAATTCTTCTTATTATTAAAATCAAGTTTTCAGCAGAGAAAGAGAGAGAGAGAGTACAATCAAAGTCAAAATGACTTGCCAAAAATGATGACTTGTACCACTGTCCAAATACCAACGAAACTGCCCAGTAAGTATGAAATTCTGCCTTCAAACAGTAGCAGACAAATTCTGACCTTGCCAGTGGCCAACAGTAATCAAAGAAGCTACAAGGTAATCTCCTAAAGGAGCTCGGTCCTGAATCAAATAATGTGACCTCCTTTGCTGAATATAATGAGCCCAAAAATCATCCAAGAGTATTCAAACCAGATGCTCTCCTTGTCCTTGGAAAATGTGCATATCTCTGACCTGGTTAGGTTACACACCAGCCCTAACCTACTACTGCAACCCCTGCATTCACCCTCAAGACATACTCCAACACCTTCGCTGATCCTTCATGTGATTGCAGCCTAGGCAGAACTGCCTTCTTGGCCTCTCATCCTTCTCCAAACAAGGGTCTGAACCTACTGTAGCTACAGGAGGGTTTGCGGCCTAATCTTGAAACCAAACACAGCCCTAAAACAGTCCTCAATATGCACCAACCTGTCCAGATCTCCTCCATTAAGGCTCGGTCTCCTGCTGAGGGAACTTGGCCTGCACTACAGAAGAATTTAGCCCTCAAACAGTCCCAAACAGCTCCTTTTCCTTGCTAAAGATGCTCTTGATCTGTGGCCCAAAACAGAGGAAATCACCTTGATATGTTTTGCTCTTCTTATGTGCCAAATGAGGTTGGAGGTCACCTCTATTTATACAAATTGGTGAGGGGCAAGAGACATGTCGATTGGGCTTTATGAGCCTACATGCAGATGAGGCTGACCTAGACGATTTGCATATGAGAGGGCATAAATTCAAAAACACATTTCCCATTATCAAAATTTGATGATCTTTAGGTCGATTTTGTTCCTCTCGAAAAGAGGAATTCAATGCAATAATCATCTCCATCAAATGGGATGTCCAAGTGGAATTTTCCCTAGTTGCCAATTTTAACACAGTCCTCTATGTTTTGCACTGGATGTACTTCTTAGTCCACTGTCCTAATTTTGTGGTCATTTGTTGGACATCACTAAAATTATCCTCTCTTATATTATCTCAGAATATTCTTTTCTTATTTGGTAAAATAGCAATAACCTTCTCTTCAGTTGAGGAAGTGGTTCAGTGTGTAAAGTACAGCTTTGAACATGAATATTTTTTCCCTCTCAAGTTAATGCCAGGCTAGTGGATGAAGTCAGATTTCTTGTATATCCTCACAGCTACTTATATATATTTCAAAAGGGCCATGAAAGATGATAACATTTATAATGCATGTCTTACATACATAATTGGGTGTTTTATAATATTATTAGTGTTGTACAGATATTATATGCTTCTATTCTTGAATATTCTTTTGCAAAGTGCATATTACTGATACAACATAATTCTTGCTATGGTTTGACTTTATATTATTATCTTGAACTTGCATGCAGGCTTTCTTGCTTATCTTTTTCTCTGAGTTAGGGGACAAAACATTTTTTATTGCGGTAAGAGAGAAACCTTGGTTTATGTTTCAACATTTTACTTAATAGCTTGATGCCATTGTTTTAATTAATGGGCTATAAGTAAAAGGCCTTTTGTATCGGCTTCAGCTTGAACATTTGGCAGAATAGCCATTCTGTGTCTCTGTATAAATGACTTCTCTGATAAAATAAACAAATTATGTGAACAGTAGCTTTTTTATTTATGGTTGGTAGATGATTTTCATAAATGTTGAATTTCTTTGTACAATTTTTTGTTCTGACACCAGAGGCACCTTCCTGAAACCTGTATTCATGATAATGGTAGACAAAATTATGTTACTTTTCCTCTCTTTTTCTCTAATTCAACTCATTGGTAAGAGAGAAACCTTGGTTTATGTTTCAACATTTTACTTAATAGCTTGATGCCATTGTTTTAATTAATGGACTTGTTGACCTCTACCGGTCAACTACCCATGCAGTACACCCCCCTATTTTTTTTGCAAAAAGGGGCAGCACCTGATCAGTGTGTCCGTGCCATCTTGCAGTCATCAGCAGCTTGATCAATCGTTTCTGTAAACCCAGTCTGCATGTATTAATTGTAAATAATCCTAGCAGATGTGAGTCGTGTTGTAAATTGCCTAGGTGGACCTAACTTTTCCTATGATAATCTATGTCCCGGGAGGTTTTTCGTCTCACCGATCCACGGATCGGCAGAGTTTTCCTTCAAACCTGACCCCAAAGCTGGGATAGACTTTGTCATTGGAATTTTAGAGAATCCTAGTGTGTTAGCCTGCTAGATTATAGTCGTGTCGCAGACCTGGGTGTTTTGTGAGGGTTTGTGTTAAAAGGGTTTTTCTCCCTTGAGATGTAAATTGTCAAAATCATGATGTAATGTGTCCTGAGGGTTAAAAAATGTTTAAATCCCCTCATCAGTCCTAAATCCTAGGTCCTAGGTGATGTTTCCAAGGTCTTAGTTCGATGATCCATTTTAAAATGAATTAAAAAATTAAAAAATGAATAAAAATAATAATAAAATAATAAAATAATAAAAGTTTAAAAAATAATTAAAAAAATAAAAAAAAAAAATAATAAAAGTTAAAAAATAATTTTAAAAAAATAAAAAATAATAATATTTTAAATCGACGGATGAGATCAAGAGATGTCTTGATCCTCATAGACGGTCGAAATCATTTCAACATGGATCACTCGACTAGCCGTTTGGATCATTTCCTTTATATAGGGTTTTAGGAGGTCATTTCAGATCATGGGATCTGTGAGTCAAAGACTGAAGAAGCTCTCTTGTAAATCTGTTTCTGGTTAATAAAGAAGACTTTGGGATCCATATCTTGCTGGTGTTACTCTCTTGAATGCTGTGAGATCGTTTAATTTTCTGCATATGTTATTTTCAGCTGTTAATAATAGCTTTTTGTTGAGTATTTGTGAGCATAGGTATCTTGTTCACGTGCTAGGGTTTGGGTGCTGTTAGGGTTTCTGAAGTAATGGCAGGTATCTCCATTACTTCCTGAGATCTAACAGCATTTTGCCCTCTTTACTGATGGTTGTTTAGAGCTGTGCAGAAAACATTTTCTGGAGGAAATTTTGTGGGCGTTCGGGGAAGTTCTTGGCTGAACCAGCCAACTCCCACAAGCATTTCTTTGCTGAGCCCAGTCGGATTTGATCCTGGGTCTATCATTCGGTTTATTTTTAAATTTGCATGAGAGATTTTTCTGAAGTTTTCACAGTGAAAATCTGAAAATCATCAATTCTTTAATCTTTTACTGTGCTTATTGCCGATCTGGCTGTTCAGGGGCCATATCTGTAAATTATTTAACTGTTCTAGGGTTTCAAATATCAATTTTTTTTAGATCTAGGGTTTTTATTTTCGTTTTATGCACATCATTTTTGGGTAATTTTTTATGCCCCAGGTTGCAGGGTTTTCAACGGGGAACAAAGATTTATTTTTCCGATCCAGCTGAGTTTGATTTGATCGTGGGTATCAGTCGAAACTCAAGGACTACACCTGCAATCGTTATCAGTTCATCGATTTTTTTTTTTTTTTTTACGTGGGCATAATTTCGGTTTAAGTGCTGGGTTATTTCTTCATGACCTGCGCCATTAAAAGAGACTGGAAACTCCTTCTCAGCCTGTAATCAATCTCCATCTGTCTTCAAAGCCTCAGCATATTCAAACCAGGCATCTGCACGTGAAAGCAATCTGCATGCGTATGCATTCTTATTTCAAGCAAGTCGATGGTGTTAGCAAGAAGCATCAGTTGAACACATATAAAAAAAAAGGGAGTCGATTTCTCCGGATTAGCGTGGGCATCAGTCCAGAGCCCCGTTTTTCTCCACGTCAACCTGCAAAAGGGGAAGACGAAATCATATACCCTCCGAGGTGGAACGTCAGGAAAGAACCTCGGCTGAATCCTTTCATTGCTGCGGGTTTGATCGCTGGAGGATGCAACTGTCCATGCGTTGGTGTGAACGCTATCTGTCCCATTGATTTCTGTTTCGGGCGTGGGTATGTTAAGGTTAATTCGATCTGCAAACAAGTGATCACGGGCCAGGAAATCGATTTCTGTCATGCGGAGGCGAGGTATCAACGAACATCCACAGCTGCCTATGAGCTTCACCACCCGCACAGACCTGCAAACACAACAAACAAATCGATACAATCGTGGGCCAAGCGTTTCACAAGTTAATCTCGGTGGGTGAGTGTTAAACTATTCCGCATCAGCTCAGTCGTGCGTGAATTTCTGGCTTGCGATTTCCCTCTTCCGCCATTCACAGGTGCAACCGCAAACTCAACTTTGGCTTCAACTAAATACATCGTGCGTTGAGAGGTTATGTGAGTAGTTCTGTCTTTTTTTTACGTAGGTTTATTTCAAAGCTAAAATCCGTTTCTTGTTTTAGTTTAGATATGTATCGATTAGATGTAGTTAGGTTTTAGGCTTCAATTCTTATGTGTCATTTTTATATATATATATGTTTAGTTTAGGTTTATAATTAGATTTCTTTTCTTTTCAGGTTTTATTTATTTTCTTTTTATTTGTGTTACAATTTAGATTTTAAGTTTTGATTCTTTAGTTTTGATTTTATTTTTAGTTTAGTTTTAAACTAGATTTAGTTTTCTTTTTTTTTTTTAATTTTTATTTAAATAAAAAATAAAAAAAAATATAATAAAAATTAAAAATTAAAAAAAATAATATATTTTAAAAGTTAGGGTTTGAGATTTTATTTTTAGGACTAGTTTAGATTAAAAATAAATTTTGTTTAATTTTAAATAATTAAAAAATCATAAAAAATGTATAAATCAGATAAAAAAAATTTCCTTTAGGGTTTGGGATTAAATTTTAATTTTTGTTTTAATTTTGTCAGAAGATATAAAAAAATTTTGTGGAAAATTAATCTTTGCCAGATTCAGTGGTTTTCATGCTTTATTTTTCACGCTGAGTTTTGAGTGTCTCAAGTCGAGATACGAAATCAGTATCCAGTTAATGGTTTATGACTCGTGGTGGTTCGAAGTATTCATTCTTTAAATCTTCAGTTGCTGGATATCATTTTGGTCATTCTAAGAGCACTGTTCACGTTTCATGTAATCGATTCAATGACAGTCTCTTAAGGCACTGGTCTGCTAGTCAAATCATTTTTAGTGCTTATATTAAATCGTGTCTCGTGTCTCCCAACCAACTGGTCGACAGTTGGTCTTCAATATCTCGCAGGGTCTACCCCCCTTAGTCGCGGGAGACAGGCTTAAACGGAGGGATCGGGGATCAAAGTGACAGCCCCCGGTCTGAGCGTTGTCGTGTCAATCTGCGCGACAACAGGACTATAAGTAAAAGGGCCTTTTGTAGCGGCTTTATCTTGAACATTTGGCAGAATAGCCATTCTGTGTCTCTGTATAAATGGCAACTTCTCTGATAAAATAAACAAATTATGTGAACAGTAGCTTTTTTATTTATGGTTGGTAGATGATTTTCATAAATGTTGAATTTTTTTGTACACATTTTTGTTCTGACACCAGAGGCACCTTCCTGAAACCCGTATTCATGATAATGATAGAGAAAATTATGTTACTTTTCCTCTTTTTCTCTAATTCAACTCATTGTTATATCTGGAATTTGAGGATACTTTCTATGTTACCATGGTGTTTTAAGGCTTGATATAGTTGGTGGCGTAGAGTACATATTTGAGTAGGCAGGAATTTTGCTATTAATGGGATTTGTTTCTTAATATCCTATATATATATATATATTCAATATATATATATATATATATATATATATAATCTGTGTGTGTGTGAGAGAGTGAGAGACTCTCTCTGAAAGAATTTCCATTACATATGACAGATCATAGTTTTTCATACAGCTAGAGCCAGCAGGGAGTTTAAAATAAATTCATAGCACAGTTGGACATGGTAAACTCCATCTCCAGAGTTTAGCTCATACATTATATAACTAAAACCCTACATAACAGTCTGGAGTTACAGTAGATCCATAGTTTGACATGATACGGCGTATTCTCTGGAAATCAACTATATGCATTATAAAACAAAAACTTTACATCACAGTTTGCTAACATGGCAGACAACCATACAAAGCATAAGTAAGAAGACAAAGTCCAGCCTGGAATTTTCTGCTAAACTTTGGGAGAGCTTAAGCCTGGCTTATCCTCCTCATTGATGGTACCTGGCTGGTCTTTGATTCCCTCCATTCAAATGCTCTTAAACATGCTCAAGACTGTTAGTTTTCTAATACCCAACAGCTAATTTGAACAATATTCTGAGATGCAAGAACTAGAAACTGAAGTGCGAAATTCATTGATCAAATATACTGAGTATTCTAATGAAATTGCAGCGGTCATGAAGACACAAGCACACAATTAACAAAACACTAGAACTACCCAGAACCCCCAATTGGGGAAAACCTGCTATTTTTTGTGATTTTATTGATTTGATCAGAAAAATTTCAGTGATTAATTACGAAGCGTTATAAAAATTCCTTTCCAACTCTCTGTTCCTCAACACAATATCCTGCCCACCCTAGAGTCTAGACCAATTCGGCCTCTCTTGTGCAGCTGTACCAATTGTATAGGTTGAATTGCCTCCTTGTGTAAGCTATCTCGGCCTCCTCAAGTGATATGCTCTGGCTCTACCTGACCTCACGTGTTGATGTGAAACCTTTTTTTTAGAGCTCAAAACACACAAACTAGCGCTAGTGCATAATCATATGTTTCACCAAGTTTGTGCCCTTCTCGATATAGAATTGAACTGCTCTTCAACTCAAGTGAACTGACTCCTTGAGCCCAAGTCGAACTGCCTCATTAATCTCAAGTCTAACTGACATCTTGAACTCAAGCGAACTAGCCTCTTGAACTCAAGTGAAACTGCCTCACTGAATTGAAGTCGAACTGAGATAAAATCTCCATGCATGCTGAGTTCGATTTACTATTTTTGACTATAAGAAAATTAGAGAATTTTCCTAAGTCAACACTAAGAGAGAGTAAGACTGTGACTTACCTTCACATGCATGTTTGTTTGCTAAATTTAGTGCACTTCTAAATTTAGCAGAACCCTTTCTTCTCTAACTCTAGTTAACAATCCCTCTTAGAGAGGAAGGTGTTCTGTACAACACCCAACTTGTCTTTGATGTAGACGAACATGCTTCTTGCCAATGCCTTGGTCAAGATATCTGTTGTCTACTCTTCTGTAGGCATATACTGGAGTCCGACTTTACCCCTCTGAACGTTGTTGAGATTTGTAGCTTGGGAGGTACTCCAAGCCCCTAGAGTTTGGGGTTTTGGAGGAATGGCCTCCACAAAAGTGGTTTGTGGGCTTAGAACCCGTTGACCATGTACATGTAAACAATCTAGGAAGCAGAGTATACAATGGTGGAATGAATTTTTTGCGCCAATATCATCATTGTAATCCCAAATTCCGTTGTAAAAATGATTCTAGTATGAATATTAAACCATGTAACAACACCTACGTAAGCCTATGATTCTTCTCAGTGGGTTTCACTCTAGGGAGTTTTTTAACCTCAAAAATTATCTATGTTTGTAAACACAAAGAATTGGCAGATTTTTCCTCCTAGATATGTTGATTTGGGGTAGCATCAGATGTGCTCTAGCCATGAAAATTGGCGGAGAGGCTAAAGCACATGAGATCTCCAAGACTTAGAAATGGTTTGGGGAAATTCTGTCCGGTGAATGAGATATTAAAATAATTAATATTTTTAATGGGTTCCTAAGTCTAAACTTAGGAAAATAAAAATATGAATGGGTATTAATATAAAACTGGGTTAGAAGGTTCTAAATGACATGGATCAAGCAAAATCTAATCTTAGCCATTGATTAGAGATGTAATCTCAGCCGTTGAAGACTCAACAAAAAAGTATAAGATGAGGCTTGAGGGTCAGTTGGAGATACACTTATGTTGCAGGAAACGTGGTATAGAGGTCCGTTTCCGTACGGAAACGGGTATGAAACAACGGAAAACGCGTTTGGACGACCGGAAACGCGTTTCTGGGCCCGTACTGCCACGTTTCCCGAAACAGAAACGTGGCCAGTACGGCCGGAAACGCGTTTCAGGGCTGTACGACCCACGTTTCCTCATTAACTTGTATTTTTTTTTTTAAATTTACTTTTAGTGTATGTTAGTGACTTCTAGTTGCTTTTAGATGTGTGTCTAAAGTTATAAAAGTGAATTTTCGCCCTAGTGTTGATATGCAGTTCATCAGGAAGTTTGAGGCATATGCTGTTCATGGTAATGTTAAATTCTTAAATAAAAGTGATATTCTCCTTTATTTTTCATTTTCATCCTTTTACTTAAATTTTAACATTACCATGAAATGACTCAGGATGTTTGAGAGTGGTTTTGCCCTCATTGGATTTCATATGGAGAAAGT
>APFE030897991.1:163879-180510 GCA_000404065.3 Pinus taeda
TATAAATATTTAAATTTCTTCAATATATATATATATTTGCGTTTCCCCCTTTCCAAAATTTAGGGAGGTCGCGTTTCGTATCGCTTCCCGTTTCGGAAACTCGTACCTGTTTCCCCGTTTCGTGCAACTTAGAGATACACCAGAGTGATCAGTCAGTTCGATTTTCTAGAGCCGGGTTTGCTAAGAGAAAGTGAACCAGTGATCAGTTGTAGCGAGGGGCAGCGAGTGCATAGTAGAGAGGCAAAGATAGTGCCAGAAGACTAGCACAAAGGCAGAGAGGTAGACGCAGAGCCAGAGGAAGCCACGCAGAGGGCCTATGTGAGTGATGCAGAGGTTGCAGAGGAGACGCAGAGGGACAGATAGGCTGCGGAGAGCCTCAGAGGGCTGACTTAGAATATCTGCTTCCAAAGAGACGTATTACTACCATATTATTTTCTCTGTAGGGTGAGCCAGTTTGGCATCCAGTTGTACTCAGAAAAGATGTTTAATAATAAAACCCTCAGAATTGTTGCACTGGTTTTCCCAAGTTGGGTTTTTCTGGGGACGATTGTCGAAAAATAACAGTGTGCCTTGTGTGTTTGTCTATTTCTTTCAGGTGTTGATTTGTAGATGGTTGAGACTGCATTGTGTTTATTTCAGTATTTATATGGTTAAATAACTTGTTAGTAATTAAACAAGTAGGCGAAATAAACCAGATAGTTCAAGAAAATTTCTAACGGGTAATACTTAGAAATTTCAACATGGTATCAGAGGGTTGCAGATCATGCTGAAGGCACTAGCCGAATTAGAGAATGGTATCCCGATTGACAGAAGTTGTTCCTAGGCAGAAAGCAACAGAGAAGGGTTGACGCAGAGGGCTTGCGACATCAGTTCGAGCCAGAGAAGGGGCTAGCGCAGAACCAGAGAAAGGCAGAAGAGGCTCACAAAGAGCCACGTCATCCTGCTCAGCCAAGCAGGAGTGATGCAGTTGGCTAGTGGAGCGATTCAACCACTGTCGGGATTGCGCAGAGCCTAGAGGCTCAGTTCTTCAGTTGCTGGGGTATGGGAAGCTGTGGGCAAATTATGGAGTGTGAAGCTGGTGGGGTGCTGTTGCTGTTGAGGCAGAACAGTACCTAATGGGACATAACCAAGGTAGAAGGGAGTTGCTACCTAGGCAAATTTCTAGCCAAGAAATCCAGTTCAGTGTTGCAGGAGCAAAGGAGATCAGAAAGGTGCGATTCGACTTTTGGCAGAAGGATTTACAGGAGGGAAATCGAGACTCAGAGGGAGTCTAGGAGAGGACTTTTTGGAGGCAAGTAGAGACTCACAGGGAGTCTAGCAGAGAACTTCTAGGAGGGAAATAAAGACTTAGAGGAGTCGAAAAGAAGAGCAAAGATGGCCATGAACGGACTGCGGGATCAGGTTAGGATGGACGCAGCATCTAACTTTGTCATCTTGAATGCCAGGATCCTGTCTATTCTAGATGGACATCGCATCAATGCCTTCTCCTTGAGAACTGTGGCTATCCTAGTCAACCCAACTGATAATGAAAGGTATGAGGATGGGATGGTGAAGGCGAAATGCATAATCTTTGATGGGGTTGTTGATTTGGGATAGCATTAGATGTGCTCTAGCCATGAAAATTGGTGGAGAGGCTAAAGCACATGAGATCTCCAAGACCCAAAAATGGCTTGGGAGATTCTACCCAGTTAAGGAGATAGTAAAATAATTAATATTTTTAATGGAGTTCCTATGTCTAAAATTAGGAAAAATTAAAATGTTAATGGGTATTAATATAAAGCTGGGTTAGAAGGTTCCAAATGACACAGATCAAGCGAAATCTAATCCTAGCCTTTGATTAAAGATGTAATCTTGGTCATTGAAGGACCAACAGGAAAAGTATAAGAGGAGGCTTGAGGGTCAGTTGGAGAAGACACAAGAGTGATCAGTCATTCGATTTTCTAGAGCAGGGTTTGCTAACAGAAATCGAATCAGTGATCAGTTGCAGTGAGGGGCAGTGAGTATGAGGCAGAGAGGCAGAGATAGTGCCGAGAAACCAACGCAGAAGCAGAGAGAGGTAGACGCTGAGCTAGAGGGAGCCACACAGAGGCAGAAGAGGCTGCACAAAGGCCAGAAGGGCATGCGTCATCCACGCAGAGGCTACAGGAGTGACACAGAGGGTCATAGAGACTCAGAGGGCTGATGCAGAGAGTTTCGGGCTGACATAGAGGCCAGGAGGGCTGACGCTGAGCTTTAGATTGGGCTAGAGAGGGTTTCGTGGGGCAGACTTTCCGAATATCTGCTTCCGAATAGAGAGGTATTACTGCCAGATTATTTTTTTTGTCGGGTGAGCCAATTTGGCACCCAGTTGTACTTAGAAAGACTGCATAATAAAATAACCCTCAAAATTGCTGCATCTATTTTCCCGCATTGGGTTTTTCCGGGGATGTGTTGTACAAAAATAACGGTTTCACTTGTGTGTTTGTCTATTTCTTTCAGCTGTTGATTTGTAGATGGTTGAGACTGTATTGTGTTTATTTCAGTATTTATATGGTTAAATAACTTGTTCGTAATTAACAAGTAGGAGAAATAAACCAGAGAATACAAATAAAATTTGTAATGGTTTAGACTTAGAAATTTCAACATGGTGTTAGCGGGCAATGTTTTAAAACTCCGACTCAGCCGAGGGTCGACTTCGACTCCGACTCCGACTCCGACTAGGTATCGACTCGGCCGACTCGATTTTGAATGACTCGGTCGTTGTAAAAAATACATTAAATATTTATTTTTTATAAAAATACATAATTTTAAAGATTTTCATTCATGTTTCCAAACACACAGCATTAGAATATAGATAAAGACAACATATGAATCAAAGTAGGCTCATGATATATCCATTATATTAAAATGGCACCCAGTGCACTGTCCAATACATACACGATGATGATATAGAGATCAAAACAAAAACACATAACCAAGGAGGCTAGAAATGGCCTCTACAACAAAAGTTTGTGACCAGTACTATTGGATAGTGCTAGAGTTGCCAACATCATCTGGCTTAGTGTTACTTGGGAGCGGGAGCGACATTTTCGGAAGCTCCCGGTTTGGGAGCGAATTCGGGAGGAGTTCGACAACCAATGTTACGAGTTCCATACCGTAATACATAGCAAAATTCAATGGAAACATTACAATCCCCCAATCCTGAAAAACTGATAAGTCTGCTGGATTTTGAATGAAATCTAAAATTCTACTTTCTCCATATGAAATCCAATGAGGCCGGAACCACTCTCAAACATCCTGAGTCATTTCATGGTAATGTTAAAAATTTAAGTAAAAGGATGAAAATGAAGATTAAGGAGAATGTCACTTTTACTTTAAGAATTTAACATTACCATGAATAACATAGCCTTAGTAGAGCAATATGATCAAATACTAGGGTTTGGGAGAGGGGAATGGACCCTAAAGACCAGCAAACTAATTCATAAACCCCTTTGGAGTCCCCCACACTTAGAAAAAAAAAGGCGTGTTTTTATGGTTCACTGGCCACTGTCAACTACCCGACCGAGTCGGCCGAGTTATGACTGAATCAACCGAGTCATGCTATGACTCAGCCGGGTCAGTTAACTTGGCCGACCGAACCGAATTTTCTGCCGGGTTAAATTTTTTTTTTTTCAGCTCAGACCAACTCAGCCGAGTCGGTTCCGAGCCGGCCAGATCTCAAAACAATGTTAGAGGGTTGCAGATCACAAGAGAGCTAAAGGTGCCAGCTGAATTAGAGTAGTTGCAGCAGAAACAATTGTACCGAGTGATAGAGGCTATTCCTAGCAGAAAGCAGTGGAGAAGGGTTGACGCAGAGGGATTGCATCATCAGTTCGAGCCAAAGAGAGGCCAACGCAGAGGCTAAGGAGGGCAAAAGAGGCTCACAAAGAGCCACGCAGAGACCAGGAGGGTTGATGCAGTTGGCTAGTGGAGCATTTTAGCTAGTGCTGGGATTGTGCAGAGCCTAGAGGCTTAGTCCTTTAGTTGCTGGGGCATAGGAAGCTGTGGGCAGATTGCGAGGAGTGATGCTGGTGGGGTGTTGTTGCTGCCGAGACAGAACAGTACCTAACAGGGCAAAACCAACGTAGAGGGAGTCACTACCTAGGCGGATTTCTAGCCAAGAAATCCAGATCAGTGTTGCAGGAGCATAGGAGATCGGAGAGGTGCGACTTGACGGTTGGCAGGTGGATTTCTAGGAGGGAAATCAAGACTCAGAGGGAGTCTAGCAGAGAACTTCCAGACAGGAAGTAGAGACTCAGAGGGAGCGGAAGAGAGAACTTCCAGAGGGAAGTAGAGACTCGGAGGAGTTGAAAGGAAGAGCTGAGAGATGGCCATGAATGGATTGAGAGATCAGGACAGGTTGGACGGGGCGTCCAAATTTGTCGTTTGGAAGGCCAAGATCCGGTCCATTCTAGATAGACATCGCATCAAGGCCTTCGCCTTGATAATAGTGGCTATCCCAGTTGACCCAATTGACAATGGAAAGTACGAGGAAGCGATGGCCAAGGTGAAATACATAATTTTTGATGGGGTCAAGGATCATGTGGTCCAACATATTGCCGAGAAGGAGACGACAAAGGAAATGTGGAACACTTTGAAGATGTTGTACCAACATACTTCCGTGCAAAGGAAGATGTTACTTGAGAATCATTTGCAGTCATACCAGATGCAGAAGGGGGAGTAGATAGATCACTTCCTTGTTAGATTGAAGGAGATCTGGGACCAACTGACTTCCATAGGAATCACGCCGGATTAGGAGTTGATGGTGAGGACTGCTCTAAATGTAGTCTCCGAGGAGTGGGAGACATTCGTCCAAAGCTTTCTGGGCAGGGCGAATCTTCCGGATTGGGAAGAATTGTGGGTGGCTCTTCACCAATAAGAGATCAAACAGTTGTCTAAGACGGGAAGTAACAGCAAAGGAGTCTGGGTCAAGAAAGAGGAGGAAGAGGATGCAACTCTGACATTTGCGGGGAAGCAGGAGAAGAGGAAGAAAAAGGACCTATCCAAGATTAAGTGCTTCAACTATGTGGAACTGGGGCATTATGTGAACCAGTGATCGAGGAAGAAGAATAAAGGAGAGGAAACTGACCCCAAGGCAGCGCCAGCGAAGGCGGAAAAGGAGGTAGAGGAGGATGACGATTGTGCCATGAGTGCTCATGTACCTCTAGAGAAGAGGTGGGGAACATTGAGCTGTAGTCGGAAAGACTACAGGCGATGAGGGGCATGATCCTTGAGGTACCCACACTCTTGGATTATACCTGGCTATGAGAGCCCTGAAGTGAGAGTAGCAGGACGATGGATGTCAGTAGAAACGGATGCAGATGAAGCGACAGAGAGTGTTATAGTGTAGTAGTCTCAGGTAGCTTAGAGAGGGTTGCAGCAGTGCGAGAGGCACAGAGGAGGTTGCAGCAGTGCAGGATGGCACAAAGAGGTTTGCAGCGGTGCGAGAGGCACAAAGTTGTTGCAGCAACACAGAGGAAGTAAAAGGAGCACGAGATAGTGGCAGAGAGAGCTTCAACATCGAGATTCGAGAGTGTTTCTAGCTTGATAGGGATGTCAGTAGTTGGGTGGATCAGTTACTTACTTCTTAGTAACTAAGTTGCAGTGCAATGGCAGTTAGCAATAACACGATGCAACATGATGAGAGGGGGTTGCAGTGTTGGGAGAAAGGACCAGCGGTAGCACAGATGCAGAAGGAGTTGCTGTACGGATGCAACAGTGGAAGTGGCGGTGGCAGGACCATGGGCAACAGTACAGGTTGCAACAGTGCAAACGATGTTGGGCGGGGAGGCCTAGCATCAACATAGATACCGATGCCGTATAATCAGGGTGATGCTCAGTGTAGAGTATTACTAGAGCATAGTCCTCGCTAAGAGGGAGTGCTGATTTGGCATAGCATCAGATGTGTTCTAGCCATGAAAATTGGTGGAGAGTCTAAAGCACATGAGATATCCAAGACCCAAAAATGGTTTGGGCAGATTCTACCCGGTTAAGGAGATATTAAAATAATTAATATTTTTAATGGAGTTCCTAAGTCTAAAATTAGGAAAAATAAAATGTTAATGGGTATTAGTATAAAACTGTGTTAGAAGGTTCCAAATGACATAGATCAAGCCAAATCTAATCCTAGCCGTTGATTAGAGATGTAATCTCCGTCATTGAAGGATCAATAGCAAAAGTATAAGAGGAGGCTCGAAGGTCAGTTGGAGAAGACACCATAGTGATTAGTGATTCGATTTTCTAGAGTGGGGTTTGCTAAGAGAAATCAAATTAGTGATTAGTTGCAGTGAGGGGCAGTGAGTACGAGATAGAGAGGCAGAGATAGTGCTAAGAGACCATTGCAGAAGCAGAGAGAGGCAGACGCTGAGCCAGAGGGAGCCACGCAGAGGCAGAAGAAGCTGTGCAGAGGCCAAAAGGGTATTACTGCCATATTATTTTCTCTGTCGGGTGAGCTAGTTTGGCACCCAGTTGTACTCAGAAAGACTACATAATAAAATAACCCTCAGAATTGCTGCACCAGTTTTCCTGCATTAGGTTTTTCTGGGGACGTGTTGTCCAAAAATAACGGTTTCACTTGTGTGTTTGTCTATTTCTTTCAGCTGTTGATCTGTAGATGGTTGAGACTGTATTGTGTTTATTTCAGTATTTATATGGTTGAATAACTTGTTTGTAATTAACAAGTCGGAGAAATAAACCAGAGAATACAGATAAAATTTGTAATGGGTTAGACTTAGAAATTTCAACATGGTGTCAGTGTGTTGCAGATCACAAGAGAGCTGAAGGTGCCAACTGAATTAGAGCAGTTGCAGCAGAAACAACTGTCTCGAGTGACAGAAGCTATTCCTAGCAGAAAGCAGTGGAGAAGGGTTGACGTAGAGGGACTGCATCATCAATGCGATCTAGAGAGAGGCCAACACAGAGGCTGAGGGGGGCAGAAGAGGCTCACGAAGAACCACGTAGAGACTAGGAGGGTTGATGCAGCTGGCTAGTGGAGCATTTAAGCTAGTGTCGGGATTGCGCAGATCCTAGAGGCTCAGTCCTTTAGTTGTTGGAGCATAGGAAGATGTGGGCAGATTGCGGGGAGTGACGCTAGTGGGTGTTGTTGCTGCCGAGACAGAACAATACCTAATGGGGCAAAACCAAGGTAGAGGGAGTCGCTACCTAGGCAGATTTCTAGCCAAGAAATCCAGATCAGTGTTGTAGGAGAATAGCAGATCAGAGATGTGCGACTTGATGGTTGGTAGGCGGATTTCTAAGAGGGAAATCAAGACTCAGAGGGAGTCTAGCAGAGAACTTCCAGACGGGAAGTAGAGACTCAAAGGGAGTGGAAGAGAGAACTTCCAGAGGGAAGTAGAGATTCGGAGGAGTCGAAAGGAAGAGCTGAGAGATGGCCATGAATGGACTGAGAGATCAGAACAGGTTAGACGGGGCATCCAACTTTATCGTTTGGAAGGCCAAGATCTTGTCCATTCTAGATAGACATCGCATCAAGGCCTTCGCCTTGAGAATAGTGGCTATCCCAGTTGACCCAACTGACAATGAAAAGTACGAGGAAGCGATGCCAAGGCGAAATGCATAATCCTTAATGGGGTCAAGGATCATGTGGTCCAGCATATTGCCGAGAAGGAGATGGCAAAGGAAATGTGGGACACCTTGAAGACGTTGTACCAACATACTTTCGTGCAAAGGAAGATGTTACTTGAGAATCATTTGCGGTCATACCAGATGCAGAAGGGGGAGTAGATAGATCACTTCCTCGTTAGATTGAAGGAGATCTGTGACCAAATAACTTTCATAGGGGTCCACTGGATCAAGAGTTGATGGTGAGGACTGCTCTAAATGTAGTCTTCGAGGAGTGGGAGACATTCATCCAAAGCATTCTGGGCAGGGCGAATCTTCCAGATTGGGAAGAATTGTGGGCAGCTCTTCGACAAGAAGAGATGAGACTGCTGTCCAAGATGGGAAGTAGCAGCAAAGGAGTCTGGGTCAAGAAAGAGGAGGAAGAGGATGCAACTCTGACATTTGCAGGGAAGCAGGAGAAGAGGAAGAAAAAGGACCTCTCCAAGATTAAGTGCTTCAACTATGGGGAACTGGGGCATTATGCGAACCAGTGTCCGAGGAAGAAGAATAAAGGAGAGGCATTCGACTCCAAGGTAGTGCCAACGAAGGTGGAAGAGGAGGTAGAGGAGGGTGACGATTGTGCCATGAGTGCTCTTGTACCTCTAGAGAAGAGGTGGGGAAACATTGAGCTGTAGTCAGGAAGACTACAAGTGATGAGGGGCATGATCCTTGAGGTACCCAAACTCTTAGATTATACATGACTACGGGAGCCCTGAAGTGAGATTAGCAGGATGGCAGATGTCGGTAGAAACGGATGTGGATGAAGTGACAGAAAGTGCTGCAGTGCAATAGTCTCGGGCAATGCAGAGAGGGTTGCAGTAGTGCGAGAGGCACAAAGGAGGTTGTAGCAGTGCAGGATGGCACAGAGAGGTTTGCAGTGGTGCAAGAGGCACAGAGTTGTTGCAGCAGCACAGAGGTAGTAGAGGGAGCACGAGATAGCGAGAGAGAGAGCTTCAGCATCGAGAGTGTTTCTAGCCTGATAGGGATGTCAGTGGTTGGGTGGATCAGTTACTTACTTCTTAGTAACTGAGTTGAAGTGCAGTAGCAGTTAGCAGTAGCACGATGCAACATGATGAGAGGGGGTTGCAGTGCAGATGTAGTGTTGGGAGAAAGGACCAACGACAACACAGATGCAAAGGGAGTTGCCATACGGATGCAGTAGTGGAAGTGGCAGTGGCAGGACCATGGGCAGCAGTACAGGATGCAACAGTGCAGAGGATGTTGGGCGGGGAGGCCTAGCATCAACACAGGTACTAATGCCGTATAATCAAGGTGATGCTCAGTGTAGAGTATTACTAGAGCAAAGTCCTCGCTAAGAGGGAGTGTTGATTTGGAGTAGCATCAGATGAGCTCTAGCCATGAAAATTGGTGAAGAAGCTAAAGCACATGAGATGTCCAAGACCCAGAAATTGTTTGGGCAGATTCTACCTGGTTAAGGAGATATTAAAATAATTAATATTTTTAATGGAGTTCCTATGTCTAAAATTAGGAAAGATAAAATGTTAATGGGTATTAATATAAAACCACGTTAGAAGGTTCCAAATGACATAGATCAATCCAAATCTAATCATAGCCATTGATTAGAGATGTATTCTCGATCGTTGAAGGACCAACAGGAAAAGTATAAGAGAAGGCTTGAGGGTCAGTTGGAGAAGACACTAGAGTGATCATTCATTCAATTTTCTAGAGTGGTGTTTGCTAAGAGAAATCGAATTAGTGATCAGTTGCAGCGAGGGGCAGTGAGTACGAGGTAGAGAGGCAGAGATAGTGTCGAGAGACTAGCGCGGAAGCAGAGAGAGGTAGACGCTGATTCAGAGGGAGCCACGTAGAGGCAGAAGAGGCTACGCAGAGGCCAGAAGGGCCTGCGTCATCCTCGCAGAGGTTGCAAGAGTGACGTAGAGGGCCGTAGAGGCTGCACAGTGCCTTAGAAGGCTGACGCAGAGAGATTCGGGCTGACACAGAGGCCAGGAGGGTTGACGCTGAGCTTTAGATTGCGCTGAATAGGGTTTTGTGGGGTAGACTTTCTGAATATTTTCTTCTGATTAGAGGTATTACTACCAGATTATTTTCTCTGTTGGGTGAGCCAATTTGGCACCCAGTTGTACTCAGAAAGACTGCATAATAAAGTAACCCTCAAAATTGCTACACCTGTTTTCCTGCATTGGGTTTTTCCGGGGACGTGTTGCCCAAAAATAACGGTGTCACTTGTGTGTTTGTCTATTTCTTTCAGCTGTTAATCTGTAGATGGTTGAGACTGTATTGTGTTTATTTCAATATTTATATGGTTAAATAACTTGTTCGTAATTAACAAGTAGGAGAAATAAACCAGAGAATACAGATAAACTTTCTAACGGGTTAGACTTAGAAATTTCAACAGGGGTCAAGGATCATGTGGTTCAGCATATTGCCGAGAAGAATATGACAAAGGAAATGTGGGACACCTTGACGACATTGTATCAAGGCACTTCTGTGCAGAGGAAGATGCTATTGGAGAATCAATTTCGGTTGTATCAGATGCAGAAAGGGGAGTAGATAGATCACTTCCTCAGTGGGTTACAAGAGATTCAGGACCAATTGACTTCTATAGGGGCCACACCGAATGAAGAGTTAATGGTGAGGACTGCCCTTAACGCAGTCTCTGAGGAGTGTGAGACATTTGTCCAAAGTATTTTGGGCAGAGTGATTCTTCCAGGATGGGAAGAACTGTGGGCAGCTCTTCGCCAAGAAGAGATCATGCGACTGACCAAGGCGGGAAGCAACGACAAAGGAGCTTGGGTCAAGAAAGAGGAGGAAGAGGATGTAGCTTTGGCATTTGTGGGACAGCAAGGGAAGAGGAAGAAAAATGACCTCTCCAAGATAGAGTGCTTCAACTATGGGGAGTTGGGCCATTATGCAACACAATGTCCTAGGAAGAAGAATGAGGGAGAGGCGTCTGACTTCAAGGCAACGCCAACAAAGGCGGAGAAGGAGGTAAAGGATGCTGATGATTGTGCCACAAGTGCTTATGTACCTCTAAAGAAGAGGTGGGGTGACATCGAGCTGTAGTTAGGAAGACTACAGGCGATGAGGGTCAGGATCCTTGAGCTACCCAAACTCTTGGATCATATCCAATTTTGGGAGCCACGAAGTGACAATAGCAAGATGGCGGATGTCGGTAGAAGCAGATGCAGATGAAGCGGTAGAGAGTGCTAAAGTGCAGGGATCTGTAGTAGCACAATGGGGATTACAGCAGTGTGAGAGGCACAGAGGACGTTGCAGAAGTGCAGGAAGGCATATAGGGGTTTGCAGCAGTGCGAGAGGCACAGAGTTGTTGTAGCAGTGCAGAGATAACACAGAGAGCACAAGGTAGTGGCAGAGGGAGCTTCAACATCAGGAGGGTTTCTAACCTGACAAGGATGTCAGTAGTTGGGTAGATTAGTTACCATCGTCTCAGTAATTGAGTTGCAGTGCAGTAGTAGCAGTGGTAGTGCTATGGGTAGCACGATGCAACCATGATGAGAGAGGGCTGTAGTGCAGATGTAGTGTTGGGAGGAAGGACTAGTAGTAGCACAGATGTAGAGGAAGTTGTCGTACAGATGTAGTTGTGGCTGTGGTAGAGCCATGGGCAGTAGTACAGGGTGCAACATTACAAAGGATGTTGGGCAGGAAGGCCAAGCATCAACATAGGTACCAGTGCCAAATGATTAGGGTGATGCTCAGTGGTGGAGTATTACTAGAGCACATTCCTTGCTAAGAGGGAGTGTTGATTTGGGGTAGCGTCGGATGTGCTCTAGCCATGAAAATTGGTGGAGAGGCTAAAGCACATGAGATCTCCAAGATGCAGAAATGGTTTGGGGAAATTCTGCCCGATGAAGGAGATATTAAAATAATTATTATTTTTAATGGGTTCCTAAGTCTAAACTTAGAAAAATAAAAATATTAATGGATATTAATATAAAACTAGGTTAGTAGGTTCTAAATGACATGGATCAAGCAAAATCTAATCTTAGCCATTGATTAGAGATGTAATCTCGGTCGTTGAAGACTCAACAGAAAAAGTATAAGAGGAGGCTTGAGGGTTAGTTGGAGATACACCAGAGTGATCAATTACTTTGATTTTCTAGAGCGGGGTTTGTTAAGAGAAATCGAACCAGTGATCAGTTGCAACGAGGGGTAGTGAGTGCATAATAGAGAGGTAGAGATAGCGCCGAAAGACCAAGGCAAAGGTTGTGAGGCAAACGTAGACCCAGATGAAGCCATGCAGAGGCCAACAGTGACTGTAGAGGACTAAAGGGCCTACGCAAGTGATGCAGAGGCTGCAGAAGTGACGCAGAGGGCCAGAGAGGCTGCACACAGCCTCGGAGGGCTAAAGCAGAGGGTTTCAGGGTGACGCAGAGGCCAGTAGGGCTGACGCAATGCCTCAGAGAGGCGTTGGAGAGGGTTTCGTGGAGCAGACTTTCAATATATTTGCTTCTGAAGAGTGGTATTACTACCAGATTATTTTGTCTATAGGGTGAGCCAATTGGCACCCAATTGTACTTAGAAAAGTTGCTTAATAATAAAACCCTCAAAATTGCTGCTCTGGTTTCCCAAGTTGGGTTTTTCTGGGGATGATTGTTCAAAAATAATGGTGTCCCTTGTGTGTTTGTCTATTTCTTTCAGTTGTTGATCTGTAGATGGTTGAGATTGCATTGTGTTTATTTCAATATTTATATGGTTAAATAACTTGTTAGTAATTAAACAAGGAGGCGAAATAAGCCAGATAGTGCAGGAAAATTTCTAACGGGTAATAATTAGACATTTCAACAAAATATAACCCAAAGCTATGGTTGATCTCATTGACAAGGTCTTAGGTGAGTCCTAATGTTATCAAGATCATGTATTTTGTCATACTAGATCATGTGTCTTGTGTTGTAGAATTTGGTTGAGTTTTAAGAGTTTGTGTCTGTGTGTAATTTCCCCTTCTAAGGGTTGAATTTGTAATATCTTGATGTAAAAGTGCTATCTAGGAATATTTTTGGTGAATGGTTCCTCATAATTAGAAAACCATTACCAAAATATTTTTTGGATACACTTAGAGGGTGGAAAAATTATTTAATCCCCTCGAGTCTAATAATTAAATTTATGACAAAAAAAAAATTAAAATTGGCTATAAATTGTCAAAAAATAATATGAAGGGAAAAGTTAATTACCCTCCAAGTGGAAAATTCATCAAAAATTATTTGAGGCTATTTTCAAAGGAAAATATTCAAGTAAAAAATAAAAGCCTCATTTCCAAGGCAGGAGGAACTAGTCCATAAATTCGTTTGGGCTAGAGAAGACTAATTCTCAGCAAATCAAAATTTTCGGACTAGGAAATTGAATATTTTGCACACGTAATGATAATTCTATTTTGAAGGTCCTCCAATAATCTAGAAGTCAAAGGTTGACCCTCCAACACAGTGAACAAGGCAAATTGAATTGTTTCAGAGATTTGTGCCAGCTAATCAAGGGATCAGATTTTTCAACAGGGATCAAGCCATGGATCGATGCAACTAGCCATTATTTCCACTTGAAGGGGTTAATCCCTCTCATTTCCTATATATAGGAAGCTTTCCGCTCCTCATTGTAACTGAAACTTGATCTGGATTGAAAATCTTTGTATTGGCCTAAGCTCTGCTAGAATAATTTTATTAAAAGTCTTTGTGGTTTAAATTCAAGGTGTCTCTCTTTGGATGATTCACGGTATATGTTGAATAATTTTTATGCTCTAATTGTGCTTATTGCTGAAGATTATTGTTCCGTAGCCAGTGGTTGGATTATCAATTAGCACATGTATCTTGCTTTAGGTATTGGACTAGAGTAAACACATTGAAGTTGGTAGATCTAGCATGTATCTCTAGATCTCTAGTCTATTTGTGTTAATCGAACCTGATGTCACTTAGATTGTACAAGCACGGTGCGACAACGACTCAGGTCGGGGGTTGTCACTCTGATCCCCGACCTGTATGTTCTAGCTGTCTCCCATTAGCAAGATATGGGGGTTAGTCCATATGAAGGATAACAATGCAAGACTCATTGGCAACCAACAATTTTGGGAGACACGATTGAATGGCCTAGCTACTTAGTTGATTTTAGCAAGTTTAAAGGACTAGATTTAATTATTAATGAGACCAGTGCCTTATGGAGTCAACTTACTTGCTTGTAGATCAATTAAAGACCAAGTAATCGGATGAACAACCGCTGCTTAAATGCTTAACTATCCCCCTCTCTCACTTTCCTTGCCCCTCACTCACTGCTTCGATCTCTGTCTCTTCGGCAGTTGAATGCTGCTACTTTGGAAATCGATCTGCCAAGGAAATCAAATTTCTAGTGATCTCAAGTGTATTCTCCAAGTGCCCTTCGACTTCCTTCTATAATCCACTGTTGGAGCACCAATGACCAAGATTCAAAACTTAATCGATGCTAGGATCATCTTGGAATCGATATGTGTGAGTTTCTAGATGATTCTCACCTTGACTTAATTAATACTGATTAATTAGCCAGTTTTCCTAAATTTAGACTTAGGAAACATTAAAAAATAGGTTAATAATCTAATTAAGTCACTTCTAGATGGAATTTCCAGAAACGATTTCTAGGCCTTGGAGATCTCATGTATTCTAGTCCCTCCACGAAATTTCATGGCTAGAACACATCTGATGCTACAAAAACTAACACTCCCTCTTAGTGAGGAATGTGTTCTAGTGCTACACTTCTTGCCACAACACTCTGTCTCTATATCATCTCTCGTCACGCTGTTGATGTTTGGCTGCTGCCCACTCACTACTGCGCAACTTTGATGTTGCATCTGTGCTACTGTTGACACTGCCACATTGCTGCCAACACTGCATCTGCATTGCAACTCCCTCTCATCTGTTGTCCCTGCAACTCCCTCTCACTGATGGGAGGAGACCCGGTGTAATAAGGATCACTATAATGAATATATCAATGATAGGATGAAAGGTGATCCCAAAGCCTATTCACAAGAGAGGCTCAATTATGTGGCTTGCTTGCTTGGGAAGCAAGGTGAAAGGATCTCTAGGAAGGGCTAGGAGGATTTTAGGGGCTAGGGTTTGAAGGTATGACTTGCAAAGGAGATTCCTAGACCTCAAAATCCTTGTGGAAACTTGGTTTTTAAATGGTCTTTGACAAATTAGCTTTGAGAAGAAGTGGGACCACACGGGACCAAGCGATCCCAAAATTAGGTCAATGGTATGGAGTTGATCACCCAATGAGAGACTTGACCTAATTAGGGAGGAGAAGAGGATCAGATGACATTCTTTTTGAGGTTTGAATTCAATGATCCTAATGAGGACACTAGCCAAGAGGAAATTAGGGCACAAAAATGGTCCTTGAGCCAGGGCCTGCTATATCTCGAGATCCCACCATCAGATTTGCTTCAAATTTGGATAGCCTATAGAACAAACCTCAAGGTAGTTGTGGACCAAAAATCGAAGTGTTTAGATGGCTAGATTGTGACATAATTGATGCCCTAGGTGACATTTGTAGGCTAGGCCTAGGAAAAGGGGGAGGTGAAAAGAATAAGCATTGAAATTGATCACCGGTGGAGGATTAGTTCCTTGTCCTTTGGGAGAGATGGAGTCAAGCAGAATTTATAGTTTGGAAAGAGTTCACCAAATTTAGGAGGCCTTAAAACAACTTCGCATGGCATTAGGGCATGAGAGCAACTGCTTCAAGGACTTTATACTTCGATTTGCAAGAATTGATGACTTATCGAAATGTATTTATTAGAAATTATCTCTAGGAACATTCACCCATTCATACATGGCCCATGACATGATTCAACACTATAAACAATCACAAGGTCTCTATTCGAGACTATCTCTCTAAACCCGGCTAACTCGTCTTTCACTTGGGTGAATCTGGTTGGGTAAGAGATCATAGAGTCAACCTTAGTCATCTTGATATTTCTAAGCTTATCTCGGAGTACCAACTTCTTGGCCTCAGTCGTACCTTGGTACAACCCTAAGATAGTTGTCCACATGGCCTAAACTGTCTTCTTTTCGGAAAGGCGACATAAGATGTAATCCTTGACTCCTTCAAGGAATATCCTTCTGGCCTTTGCAAAATTGCATCCTTCTTGTTATTCTAGGCCAGCTGTTGAGGATTTGCTGGAGCAGTTGGTGGACTCTTCACAAATTCCCAAAGTCCCTGTTCCTCCAATACTATACCAATACTCTCCTTCCAAGAATAGAAATTCGAGGCCCCATCAAGGCAGTCCTCAAATCTCAGCCTGAGATATGCCATGCTTCTAACTCGAACTGCTCAAAACACCCTTGCGCAAGCTTGCTAAAGAAGACACCTACGCACTTGATTTCATGGGAAAAGACTGCACTTTTGTGGAAGCTGTGCACCTTGCATTGTAACTATCACTCACTTCTAAGGAAAAAAATATACTACTTTTTGGTCTTCAATTAGTCAATAGCTCTGATACCATGTTAGTTTTCTAATACCCAACAACTAGTTTTAGTAGTATTCTGAAATGAAAGAACTATAAATGGAACTGCGAAATTGTTAAAATTGGCAATTAGGTCCAACTCCACATGGGTCATGTTATTTATGATAGTTGATATTTTTCTTGGATTCCTCTCTCCGAGAGGTGTAGGATTGATCTAAAGATCATCTGATTCTGACATGTACAAATGAAGTTATGAATTTATTTTGATTATGTTCAAATTGTCAAGGTTGGCTAGCAAACTTATGTAGGCTCAGAAGCCCAACGGTCATGTCTATTCATCCTCAATGTTGCATATAAATAGAAGGTGACTTAGCTGCTGATTTGGGGTAGCATCAGATGTGATCTAGCCATGAAAATTGGTGGAGAGGCTAAAGCACATGAAATCTCGAAGACCCAGAAATGGTTTGGGCAGATTCTAATCGGTTTGGGAGATATTAAGATAATTAATATTTTTAATGGAGTTTCTAAGTCTAAACTTAGGAAAAATAAAATATTAATGGGTATTAATATAAAACTG
>APFE030897991.1:185832-196129 GCA_000404065.3 Pinus taeda
TTGCCTGCCTCTGCTGCTCAATACCTGCACAAGAACCGGTGATAATTCCAAGGCAGCCATGTCTTTCCTTGGCTAAATCACGTGAGAACAAGCTACAATGTGGGCAAACTCATTGGCATTCTCAATCCCCTGATTTGTGCAAGATCTGGTGCACAACTGATAGCAATCTGATTCTCTAACACCTGTCCCTGCTGAACTGAACATGCACTGACATGCAACTGAGTTAACTGATGTATTCATTAGTTGTATTATGAGTTAATAACTTGTGAATTAATTAATAACTAAATCACCCAACTCATCTCTAGTCTATTTGCCAGTTAGACTAAATACAACCAGTTTAACAAAGCTAAACTGAACACAACTCCATCAACTCCACAATCAACTCCACCAAACTCAACTGATTGAGTTCTAACTGAAGTAATGCATGCAACAACTCAACTGACTCATAAGAAAAGCGTATTTCCTTCTGACAGCTGCATGTGCCACCTCTGTAGCTCAAACTGAAGTGCTCCAAAAGAATAAGATTAAGTTTATAGTCCAAATATTATTGTGAGATAATAATATTTGACTTTTCTATTTTTGACAGCCAGTCTAAAAATAGACTTGATCACTCACACTTTCATCAAAATAGATTTCCATCTATTTTTCCCAACTTGATCAATCATCCATAAACAGCAACCTGCAATCCATAGACATGATCCATATGTCTAAAAATAGACATCGTCTAAAAATAGACTTGCACCAAAAATAGCCTGCGGGCCCACTTAGTGAAGGCGACTCCTTTCCACTAAGCTCCATCATCTTGTTGCATTCTCAACAAGCATTTCTTGTTGCACACTTTTCAACATGGTTGAGCTGGATTTCTAGATGGATTTGAAGTTGATTGAGGTGGATCTCCAAATGATAGAACACATGGCCTAGTGGTCCCTAAACCAGACTGCGAATCACGGTAAAGCCATTGGCATAGTAACCCCTAAGCCAGACTACGGGTTGCGGTAAAGCTAGGATTGTGTGCCTCGATGGGCCCAAGAATCCTTTCGAGTGAATGGTGGGATATATGGTAAAGCCAAGAGGTGGATTTATATCCTTTGGGCCTAGTAATCCCTGGTTGGGATATGTGGTAAATCCTGGAGAGTGGGTCTTGGTTTAGGGCCTATTGATCTGGTGTGGATTGCAGTAAAGCCTAAGAAACTAAGAGATGGGAAAATTCCTGACGGTGTAGGTGGATAAATCCGGGTGCATCAATGCTTGTTTTGGCCTATTGATCTGGTGGAGATCATGGTAAAGCCTATTATTACATTTTCATTGCATTAGCCTAGTGGTCTAGGATGGATTATGGTAAAGCCTGGTTTTTGTTGATGAGAGTGAGGTGGTTTAGCTTCGAAATGCCTTGGTTGATTCTTTTGGTTTTATTCCCACATTCATGCTTGGAATATGGCATGAGGGTGATTGGTTGAAGAGAGATTTGGCTCAGCCAATCTATGGCTAGGTGAAACGTGGTAGTCCCATCCCCGGTTGGTTTCTACATTCATTAATGAGAAATTCATTCCCTTGGTTTTTCATGTGTAAATGTACTAGTTTATATGTGGATTATATGACTGATGTATTCATGGTATTTATTGTATTATGTTGTTGGTTATGGGCATGTATTCTAACAGTGATGATGTATAGCTCTCCTCACGTTTCTATTTGTAAACGAATAAACAATGTATTTATGACCTAATAGATGGTAATGCAACAAATGATATAAGGGAACAATGTTTCTTAGCGATTCTCAGATAAGTATGAGACCCCTATGCTTAAATATGTTGTTTACACCTGTAGATTACATTGATGCCAAGTGTTTGCTATAATTTCAGTCCCGGTTGGGGATGGCCAGGCATAGTCCTGGACTTATTTTTTGGTTTATTAGTCTTGTCATCATGTGTTTAAGGGATTCCATAAATTACAACTAGTTATGGGTAGTGGTCGAAATTATGGGCTTGAAATGTGCCTTAAATCTTGCGAACTCTGGCACAGGTTTACTGGAAATAATCCCTGGACGTAGGCATGTAGACTTGTGGGAGCGTCTAGAGTTCTCTAGACGATAGCATGGCAATAGAATGGGAGCGCACAAAGGTTTAATAGTTTAAAAACTTAGTGGAACCCAGGGGCATGATACTTGTGTGGTTGGGATGACTCCTAGGAGAGTTGTTATTGTTGTGGGAGGTATGTTTAATGTGTTTCCATCGATTCCACTTCCTTAAGGACACCAAGGAGGTTGAATCATATCATAGTACCCTCTAGTCACATGTTTACCCCAGTTGGACAGTTACTTGGGTAGATGTGGGAGGAGGGTGTTACACCTGAGCTATGCATTTTGTAACACAGATCTAGATTTTGTAGGTGTTTTGAATGCTATAGAACTTGGACCACATCAAGTGGTATCAAAGAAAGATTTGTTCTGGTATTTTCACCTCAAATTGCTTCCTGTAATAGGGTGTTAGGAAACCTTATATGTTGTTTGCACAATAGGAGTACTGAAGGTACAAGTTGGGTCATAGAACCTAGGTTTAGGTTTGTGTGAGGTTTGTGGATGTTGGTGAGACATTTGCAACTCGTAAGGATTCCACCGAGAAGAAGGAAATTAGGACCAGGAGGAGCAAGAACTTGAGAGATAAAAGAGTTAAGAAAAAGAATAGAAGAGTTGGATCATAGAAGAAATGGGGATGTAGAGGTAGATTCAGAGCTTGAAGAAGAAATCAATGAAGAATAGGAGGCTAAGGAGAGAGACCTAACAGGGAGGTTTATCTCATATTTGAGTAATAGAGGAAGTATGCATTATTTTCGAACCATTGACGAAGCCTACCACATTTCCTTGAGAATAGAGGAAAAATTGAATAGGAAAACACAACAGAGAGGTAGAGGAAGAGGTTTTATAGGTAGAATTAAGGTGGGAACTGCTAGAGGAAGTGGAAAGGAAGAATAATACACCAGTGGTCAAGGTGGTAGAGGTGTAAATAGTGTTGGAAAAGGCTGAACAAGTCTTGGAAGAGGAAAGGTAAAGTATGTAATTACTTTTAATAGCTGTGAAGTTGAAGGGCGTAAGGAATCTAAGTGCCTTGAAGGAAACAATTCAGGGAGAAAAGGTGAATCCAGAACACAAGTTACACAAGTTGATGAGACTTCTATTGTTGGAGAAAATGTGACTGCAATTCAACATGAATAGGGAGAAAATTTGATGTTTCACTGACTGTTTCTCATGCCTAAGAAGAAGACATTGGAAGAACCATAGCAAAGAAGGAAATTTTTCAAAAGTAAATGTAAGGTATGAGGAAGGTGTTGTAACTTGGTTATATATGGTGGAAGTATAGATAATTTCATGTCCATCGAGGTCATGGACAAGTTGAAACTCAAGATTTAAGTTCATCCAAATACTTACAGAGTCACATGGTTACAAAAGGGACAACAGGTGGCTATGACTAAGCAATGTTTGGTGAATTTTCAAATCGACAGTCTTCAGGAGAAAGTATTGTGCAATGTGGTTGATATGGATGCATGCCACATAGTTCTAGGAAGACCATGGTTGCTTGACATACAAGTTCACCATGATGGCTAGGAGAATACATATGAGTTTAGGAAAGATGGACAGTGTTACAAAGTCACCCCAAAGCTAGAAAATACAACTATAACAACAGGAAATTGTGGAAGTACCAGCACGTGTAACAACAAAATCATGTTCTGTTCATCCAAGGAGTTTTTACATGAAGAATGAAAGGCGAAAATGATTTTAGTAGTGATTCTAAAGGTTGTTCCAAAGAAAGTGAAATTAGGAACTATCCCAATAGAAACACAATCCTTGTTACATTAATTCGAGGAGATTTTTGTTGATGAATTGGAAAAAGGACTACCTCCCATGAGAAGAATTTCTCATTAGATTGACTTGATTCCTAGGTCAATATTACCAAACAAGGCACCTTACCAGATGACCCCAGTAGAGAACGAGGAAGTGAATAATAAGGTACAAGAGTTGCTTGATAAAGGACTAATAAGAGAAAGTTTGATTATGTGTTTTGTACCAAGTATATTGACTCCAAAGAAGATATGTGAATGGAAAATGTGTATGTATTCTAGATCAGTCAATAGGATAACCATCAAGCACAAATTTCCCTTGCCAAGGATGGAAGATATTATGGACTATTTGAGTGGGGTTGCACATTTCACAAAGATAGATTTGAAGAGTTGTTATCATCAAATGTGGATCAGGGAAGGTGATGAGTGGAAGACTTCTTTCAAGGCAAAGGATGGATCTTTTGAATGGTTGGTTATGCCATTTGGGATGACTAATACCCCTAGAATTTTCATGAGGCTCATGAATGAGGTAATGAAACCATTCTTGGGGAAATTTGTTGTAGTATACATAGATGCCATTTATTTGTTTTAGCAAAAAAAAAGAGAGGCACTTGGAACATATAAGGCAAGTGTTGCAACAGTTGAAGAAAGAAAAGTTGTTGATCAATTTTAAGAAATGTACATTCATGCAGGATGAGTTATTGAAGTTGGGATTTGTGGCTTCCAAGGAAGGTTTGAATATGGATTCTGAGAGGGTGAAGGCTATCTTGGAATTGCCAACACCTCAGTCTCCTTTTGAGGTCAGGAGCTCTCATGGGTTAGCAAGCTTCTATTGAAAATTCATTAGGAAATTCAGCTAGATTTGTGCACCTCTTACTGAGTGCATGAAAAAAGCGGAATTTAAAATGGAAAACAACAAGAGGGAAGGTATTTGTAGTTCTCAAAATGATATTGAAATAGAGACCAATTTTGGAATTTCCAAACTTTGATAAACTATTCCCAGTTGATTGTGAAACAAGTGGGACAACAATTGGAGCAGTTTTAAGTCAAGAAGGAAGACCAATATCATTCTTAAGTGAGAAGTTGAATGATGCTAAGAAGAAGTATTTTGTATATGATTAGGAATTTTATGTTATTGTGTAGGATTTGAAGAAGTGGATACACCATTTGTTTCCCAAGCAATTTGTTTTGTTTACTGATCACAATGCATTACAATATATCAACAATTAAGGTAAGTTGAATCAGAATAATTCTAAATGGGTTGAATTCTTGTACATTTATACATTTGTTTTGAAGCATAGGTCTGGAAAGTCGAGCAAGGTTGTAGATGCTTTGAATAGGACAATGTTATTACTCAACAATTTGTTAGTAGAAGTGGTGGGTTTGGAAAGGATGAAGCAGTTGTATGCAGAAGATGCCAGTTTTGGAGAAGCTTGGACAACTTGTCAAACACCTTGGAGTGTGGAAAAAACCATGTTCTTAGATTACCATACCTAAGAAGGTCTTTTATTTGAAAAACAACAATTGTGCATTCCTCAAGAGTCAATCAGGTTGAATCTTATTAAGGAGCTAAATGGTGGAGGTCTAGGTGGACATTTTGGCATGGATAAGACCACAACATTGGTGAAGGATTATTTTTGGCATAGCATCAACAAGGATGTCAGAAAGTTTGTTGAGTGTTATAGAGTTTGTCAACTGGCCAATGGGAGAAGTCAAAATACAAGGTTGTATACTCCATTTTTAATACCAAAAATACTCTGGGAAGATGTGAGCATGGAGTTTATATTGTGGCTGCCAAGGACACAAAGGAAGCATGATTCAGATGGTTGTTGTAGATAGTTTTTTGAATATGGCACATTTCATAGCATGCAAGAGAACAAGTGATGCTATTGAAGTGGATATTTTATTCTTCAGATAATTAGTGAGACTTCATGGGTTTCCAATAACAATTACTTTAGATAAAGATACAATATTTCTAGGTCACTTTTGGAGGACACAATGAAAGAATATGGGATCTAAATTGTTATACAATTTAACGCATCATCCATAGATAAATGGGCAGCATGAATTCGTGAACAAGAGTCATGGGAATTTGTTGAGAACCTTAAGTGGTAAAAATCCCAACATTAGAAAGCTTTGACATCTAAAATGAGCCTCCTAAGGAATATTATAAAATAATAGTTGAAATAATAAAATGAAATTAGATTACCTCATTAAGTTTTTGGAGGGCAAAAAAAAAAAAAAAAAAAAACTTTTTCAACTCATATTCTCAACTTATCTCCCTATGGTTTTACTCAAATTTCATCCGGGAACACCTGTTCGATGTAGAATCCAATTTTTCATCCTAGGAGTATAAATGTTACATACTTTTGATGGATCCTACTACACTAAAAATGTGAAATACATAAAAAATCATGATTGTAATAATGTTTTTTCATATATTCAACATTTTTCATGTTTGTTTTCATGTAGTAGGGTTCATTGAAAGTATGAAACATGACTACTCTTTGGATGAAAAACTAAATTATGCATCCAACGAGTGCTCTCGCTCGAAATTTGAGTAAAATCATAGGGAGATATGTTGAAAATACAATTTGAAAAAGCAGTTTTTTTTTTGTTACTCCAAAAAGGGTGATTCAACCCCCATGGTTGAAATAATCATATTGAATCCTATTTTTTATTATGAATTTTCTTTTTTTCATACATTTTTTTTCTTGAGGCCCAGTTTTTCCATCAAAATTTCTCTAATGCGAGCATGATATGGTCTTGGCGCAGGCAAAATTTGCGTACAATGATTCAGTGAATAGATCCACTGGTAAAATTCCATTTCAAATTGTTTATGGGTGGTCACTAAATGGTGTTGTGGACCTAATACAATTTACATATGTGGAGGAAAGGAATATTGTTGATAGAAGTGATTTTGCAGACAACTTGCAGTCGATACATGAACATGTAAAGAAGTGATTGCACAATAAAGCAATAACAGGTATAAGGAGAAGGTCGATTAAAAAGAAGAGAAAATGTTTTCAATGAAAGAGAGCTTGTAATAGTGCATATATTGAAATAGATATTTCCCAAGGGCACCTACAACAAGTTAAAATATAAGAAAATATGCCCATGTTGAGTTCTTCAAAAAGTTTCTAAAAATGCCTACAAGTTGGAGTTACTGAGAGACTTGGATATCTCTGTGATATTCAATGTATCTGATCTGTATGAGTTCTATGAAGGGGAAGGCAGTGAAGAAATAGGTACTCCCATTGAGTGCAAGGAACAACTAACAGTCAAACCTATTGAAGAAGTGGAAGAAATTATGGGCACCAGGGTTGGAAAGAAGACTCGCTACAGGGAGTATCTAGAGTATTTGGTCAAATGGAAAAATAGGGGATTTTAAGATGCATCATGGGTTACTAAGAAAGATTTAGCACATTTTCAAGGGACTTCAATCTATTAAGGAAATACCACATGAGTTGTTAGCTCGTATTTTCTTACTAAGGGTGTTTAATGCAAGAGCATCCTTGGCCTTAAACAATACTTATCAACAAAAAATAAGCTTATGTCAAGTTCATAATCATTGATTTTACTCCCATGTGTTTTAATTTCTTGATGCACCTATTATGTTACTTGTTGATACACCTAGCTGGTAGTTGTTTCTACTCCCATAACTATATTTTATCAAAACGATGACTGCTTTTGAGTTGCTGACACTACCAAGATTGTGTGTTGATACTCCTATTGCATGGAGTTGTTAACACATCCAAAATCAACAAACTTTTAGCTACACAACTATAGGAAATCCCATAATAGATGCACTTCCAAAATGATATGGAGGTTACAAATTTGGCTTTTCTGCATATTGAGAGGAAATGAATTAACACAGTTCTAGAGAGCAAGATATTAGTGGCAAGGGAAGTTGCTTGTTTCAGTGGAATATGAAGAGGTCAATAGTGTGAGGATAAAGTGTATAAAGACAAAAGAAAAGAGGATTTTTCTTTTGTTTTTTTCTTTTTGCTACAAATTTTGTGTTGGTTCATGCAGGATATTGGTTCTTGATATGCTAGTGTTGGTTTTGGTTGTTACATGATTTTTAGAGATCACGACTAGATTTTATACAAGTTAGAGAGTATCTGGTTGTTGTGCATGGTATTGTTGGGTAACAACATGGGGAAATTCAAGTACTCTGATGAATCCACTGTCAAATTTGTATTGTTATCTGTAAAAACACATTTTGAAGGAAGAAAAAGATATTTGAATCCCTTTATGTGATATCATGAACATAATCAAATTACACTTTGTTTGTGCTCTGTGATTTAGTATTTGAATAAATTAATTTAGTAGACAAAATCCAATGGCCTGAGCTATGCGCTTTGTAACAACTATCTAGATTCTATAGGTGTTATGAATTCTATAGAACTTGGATTGTGTCATACAAGTTTGGACTATTTAGAATTTCTTGATTCAAAAGATTCTAGCATCTATTTCCTGGATGTTAAGCACACGAGATAGAGTATTATGTTGAAGTTCTATTTGAGAAAGGATGCTTTGTTCACATAAATATCAAGGCATGGTTGTTAGATAATTCCTCAAATTGAACCATGGAATACAATTGGTAGTCTAGTAAATATTGAAACCTCATCCATTGGAGGTTTCCATATGAGTTTCCTTACATATGCATTTTTATGTGAGTGAATTCTTGTTTTGTCAAGAGAAAATCCATATATACCTTCTATTCTCTATGGAGAAGTATTCGGTTGCAAAAATCAATCATTGAGTGAATTCAAGGCATAGATTTATAATGTAGTTTGAAGGTTCTAGATTAGACTAGGTGAGATTAATTTTCATAACCCAAACTTGAAAAATGTTGGAAATTTTTTAGTTCTTTAAAAAAATTGTCAATGGAAAGAGATGCGTGAGATTATATCAAGTATTGTTTCTAATACAAGCCTACAAAAGTATTCTATTGTGACAATAGCCCAGCTGGATTCCAAATTGTTTGGACCATGAGATATACGGGTTCAAAATGAATTACAACTTGTAACGAAGAGAAAATGCTTGGAGATTGGAATAAATGTTGGTGCATTGAGTAGTCCAGTTGAGAAAGAAATATTTAGATCTTTGAATAGAAATAAATATCCATTTGGATCATAGGGATATATTTGGTTCAAACATATGCAGATTGGGAGGAACATTCAACTATTCAAATATTTAAAACTACTTGCAACTATAATCCAACCATAATTGAATTTGCACGAGTAGTTTGGAGTTTCACCTTAAATAAGATTGAATTGAAACTCGAGGCTACGCATAAATTGGGGTTTCCACGTTGGGAAGTTGAGTTTTAAGATTTGAATAAAGTGCATTCAACACTATATTGAAGTTAATAACGACTAATTCCTTTTATAGTTATGATTGTAGAGCGAGAGATAATAGATCTATCAAGAATATTTTGAAGAGTATGATCATAGAATCAAGAAGGGAAAATTATATAATTGAGACCTTGTCATTAGTTTGGCACAAGAATAGAAAATTTAAATTTCCTATATATTTAATTTTTGATGATTACTTTCAGATATCCCCTCAGATGATTGAAGATTTCATGGTTGTAGGTAGTAGGTAGCAGTTGTACATGTGAATGTGTTAGAATTAACATCAAAAAAAAGTTGAGAGAACTTGGTAGTAGAGAGAACAAAGAAGCTTGTAGAAATAGGTAGCAGTAGAGTAGCCTTACTAGAAAGAGGTATCATAGAGGAAGAAATAGTGCAACAGAGGTAGCACAACAAATGTGGCAAGAGCCCTTATAGTTGCAAGCTATGAAAAAAAGAATAGGGAAGCTCTCAACAAAAATTGTGAGTGTGACTACAGAAGCCTAGAAGAGAAAGGAGTGCTCAAGAGGTTCTAGAGGAAAAAACCATAAGGATACTAAAAGATCAAGCTCATGAGGAAATATTGATGAGGTATTGAGTAGAAGGGTGAGGAGACTTGCTACAGAGAAGAGGCTTGGTTGAGCTTATAGTTGAGGATAGAGAATCTCACAAAGAAAGATAGGAAGATAACTATGGATAGTCATGTAAAGGGTTGGGTTTAGAGGAAACAACCCATGGTAAGATGAGTAAATAGTTTAAGGCAGTTGAAAACGAGAATATGAGAGATGAAGAATTGAACATAGAGATAACTATGATGGATGAACAACTTAGTGTGATTATGAAGCTGATATAGAAGAAAAATGTAGAAGTTCTGAGATATGGATCGAAATTAAAGAAGAAGGTTAAGTGGCATATTGTGCAATTATATGCAAAGAAAATTTTGCACTGGATGACAATATGATCAAAAGTAAAGGAAAAGATAAGAGGAACTACAAATGGATAGAGATCCATGAAAGAAGAAGAAAGGGTTCACATTTGTGAACCAGAGCAGGGAAGTATGCTTGAATAAGAAGATGAGGTTTGGGATGATAGCCTCATGAAGTGCG